>JADRCD010207599.1:0-12938 GCA_019843815.1 Montemys delectorum
CACACACACACACTCTCACACACATACTCACACACTTTTTGATTTAAAACTTTACTCTGTTCACTCATCTCAGCGTTAGGCCTGGCATTTTACATACTCACTGTGTGCCTTGAAAGCAGTCATCTACTTTTAAAATACTGGTATTGTGGTTGCTTCATTTATAGCTAGCAAATCTACTTTATTTTTAGGTTACTAGTCATTAGCATTGATGCTAATCTCCAGGTTCAGAATCAAAACATTCTGATATAGTGAGCCACCATATGGTTGCTAAGGATCGAACCTGAGTTCTCTGGAAGTGCAGCCAGTCTCTTACTGATGATCTATTACTCCGTGCCAGTCATTTTCTTATTGTAAGTCTTTTGCATCTTAATTACCATCATTAGAAATCACTAAATGTTGGATATTCATATTTTTCTAAAACTATTTTAGTGTTTACATATCCCTCTATACTGGATCCTATGCAGCTAACTCTTCTTAATATTTTTCTCTATGAAATAATGGGAATAGGAAACCTAGTAATAGTGTTCCTTAGTATTGAAGGCGTTGTTTCATATTATATGTAGATTATTACTAGATTTAACTTAGTATACTGATTAACAAATTCTCTCATTATCTATATTTTGTATATATAAGCAAGCATATTATGATTGTTTTTTCAATTCCAAATAGGTTCATGCTTTGGGGGGTGTGTGTGTATGTGTGTGTGTGTGTGTGTGTATGTGAGAGAGAGAGAGAGAACCAAATAACCCTATTAAAAATGGGGTACAGAGCTAAACAAAGAATTCTTAACTGAGGAATACCGAATGGCTGAGAAGCACCTAAAAAATGTTGAATGTCCTTAGTCATCAGTGAAATGAAAATCAAAACAACCCTGAGATTCCACCTCACACCAGTCAGCATGGCTAGGATAAAAAAACTCAGGTGACAGCAGATGCTGGAGAGGTTGTGGAGAAAGAGGAACACTACTTCACTGTTGGTGGGATTGCAAGCTGGTACAACCACTCTGGAAATCAGTTTGGCGGTTTCTCTGGAAATTAGACATAGTACTACCAGAGGACCCAGCTATACCACTCCTGGGCATATACCCAGAAGATGCTCCAACATGTAATAAGGACACATGCTCTACCATGTTCATAGCAGCCTTATTTATAATACCCAGAAACTGGAAACAATCCAGATGTCCCTCAACAGAGGAATGGATACAGAAAATGTAGTAAATCTACACAATGGAGTACTACTCAGCTATTAAAAGCAATGAATTTATGAAATTCTTAGGGAAATGGATGTATATGGAGAATATCATCCTGAGTGAAGTAACCCAGTCACAAAAGAACATATTTGGTGTGCACTCTCTGATAAGTGGCTATTAGCCCAGAAGATCGGAATACTCGAAGTACAATCCACAAACCACAAGAAACTCAAGAAGAAGGAAGACCAAAATGTGGAACAAAATACCCGTGGAAGGAGTTGCAACGACTAACTATGGAGCAAAGACTGAAGGAAGGACAATCCAGCCTGATATATAGCTGTCTTCTGAGAGGCTCTGACAGTACCTAACTAATACAGTAGTAGAGGCTCACAGCCATCCACTGGACTGAGCACAGCACCCCCAGTGAAGGAGCTAGAAAAAGGACCTAAGGAGCTGAAGGGTTTGTAGCCCTTTAGGACAAACAACAATATGAACTAACTAGTACCCTCAGAGCTCCCAGGGACTCAACCACCAACCAAAGAGTACACATGGTGGGGCTCATGGCTCCAGCAGCATATGTATAGTTGAGGATGGCCAAGTTGGTCATCAATGGAGGAGAGGCCCTTGGCCCTGTGAAGGTTCTATGCCCCAGTGTAGGGAAATGCCAGGATCAGTAAGCAGGAGAGGGTGGGGTGGTGAGCAGGGGGAGGAGAGAGGGTACAGGGGTTTGTTCTTGTTATTTTTTAGTTTTTGTTTTTTTGGGTTTTTTTTTTTTTTTTTTTTTTTTTGGAGGGGAAACTGGAAAAGGAGATATCACATGACATGTGAATAAAGAAAATATCTAATAAAATAAAAAAATCAATCTTTAAGAAAATGAAAACAAAAAACAAAAAAACAAAACAAAACATCATAACTGTTCCCTAAGATTTCCTGATCTCATTTCCCCTCTTATATTTAAAACATTTTAAATTATATGTATTTGTGTGTCTGCATGTGGATCTATGCACATGAGTGCAGTTACCTGTGGAGGTCAGAAGAAGACAGTAGATCCCCTGGAGCTGGAGTTAAAGTTTATTGTGAGCCACTTCACATTGGTGCTAGAAACCATGTTGTAATCTATACCTTGTTAACCAGTGTTGTAATTCTTGTCCATAGATAGTTGTTTTGTTATCTAAATTCTTCGATATTACCTAGTAGAACTTTTTGAAGGTTTCAAAATTATTGTTCCACTGCATTTACATCCTCACAGTTCTCTATAATTTTAGGGGGGGGGGAGTTGGAGTCGAACGACCAAAGTTCTAAACGCTACATCTTATATCATATTGTCCAACTGATCTATTAGAAATTTCCAGGCTCATATTATTTATATTTTGTGCTTTTAAAAGATGCTGTACTTTGACCAAACCATGTAATAATCTTCAATATGTATGGACAGGTCCTTATGATTTTTTATGATAGAACTACAGGAATCAATCATATCATTTAATTTTAAAAGAAAATCTAATTGAATGAAATTTTAATTTGGTTCTAACTTGGGAAGAATAAGAATTATAACTTTTGCCAGCAATGATGGCGCATGCCTTTAATCCCAGTACATAGGAGGCAGAGACAAGCAGATCTCTGTGAGTTTGAGGCCAGGCTGGTCTACAGAAGGAGTTCTAGGATAACCAGGGCTACTCGGAGAGTTTTTTTTTTGTGTCAAAAAAAAAACAAAACAAAACAAAAAACAAAAAACAAAAACAAAACAAAAAATTATAGCTTTTATAATAAAATAGTGAATAATAGTTACATATCATTGCTTTTCATTGGAGACATTCAAATTTATTTTAAAAGTATTTCTCAGTTTATTAAGATAGTCTAATTCACCAATATCTCCTTATCCATAGCTTACATTCCACTATTTCAGTTGTCCATGGCCGTATGTGGTCTGTACAAGGAAAACTTTAGAATAAATGGTTTGTGAGTTAAAAATTGCAAACCTGTCTGCTGAGCATGATGAATCTCACATTGTTCTTTGTTGTATGGCTTAGGAAGTGAATTGTCCCTTTCTCTCATAAGGATGTTTTGAGATATGGAGGTAGGGGAAGAGGATATATTTTCAAAGTAATTTTCTTCAGTTTTCATAGTATACTCAACACAGAAGACTTGTGTGACCCCAAAAGTTTTGGGAATTCAATTCAGTTCTGAGTATGGACTTGAGGATGGCACCATCCCATAGCTTGACTCCTCTGTCCCCAAGATTGCTTCTATTGTCTGCACTTTAGTTGATATTCACAAACTTTGTGGTATCTGTGCTCTTGTTCAACTTGTTATATAAATCTGTATTTCCCTATTACTCTCTTTGGGTTTGAATAATTAGCATCAGTTATTGTTTACTGACCTCGGAGAAATAGTTATGTTTGCTAGTTCATTATAAATGATATTACAAATGGCAGAGGTGAACAGATAGATGCACAGAACAGAAGGAGTGTGGGGCTTCTTTGCCCTCTTACTGGATACTGCTCTACTGCTCTCCAGGAACTGCATGTGTTCAACTACCCTACTCCAAATCCTGTCTTCTGTGTTGCTTTATGAAGATTTCATGACATAGGCTCAGAAGCATGGACAACTATGTCAAAATGTGATTTGCTGCTAATAGATTGGGATGTGCTCTAAAGATGGTAGGCAGGGATGGGAAATCCAGCAAGTCCTATCTTCAGCAGTTACTCTCCCTCCAGAATATGAGGTAGAATTCTTCTAGACCAGTGGTTCTCAACCTTCCTAGTGCTGTGACACTTTAATACAGTTTCTCATGTTATGGTGACCCCAACCATAAAATTATTTTCATTGCTACTTCATAACTGTAATTTTGAATTGTAATGTAAATATCTGATATACAACCACTGTGAAGGAGTTATTTGACATCCAAAGGAATTTGACCCACAGGTTGAGAATGGTCTTCTGATCTACTATAGGACGAAAGTAGGTCAGAGACTTGTGTGTGTATGTTGGGGGGAGGTGTTAGAGTATCTATAGCATATTTTGAAGAAGAGAAATTCTGTGGTCTGCCTTGGAGAGGGAGGTGCATACCAGGAACTATGGATGAAAGCCAACACACACACACACACACACACACACACACACACACACACACGCTAGAATCATATTTCCTTGTCTCACTGAAACTTTAAACCCTTGGAGCAATGTGTCCCTATTTCCTGGAGTCTTTGACAGCTACAATTTTGTTCTTTTAGTTAGTTCAACATTTTTTAGCTTCTACAATAAATGAGATAATATAGTATTTTTCATTCTGGCCCTGATTTACTTTAGTTAGCAGTGTCCATGTTTGTTGTAAATGATGAGATTTACTGTTTTTAAAGTCTGAGTAGTAGTGCTTTGTAAATTTTTTTAATCCATCCATCCATTCATCAATCCATCCATGAGCACTTTAGTTGATTCTGTATCTTATTTACAATAGATAACAATGCAGTGAACATGGAACTACAAATATGTCTTGCATATAGTGATTTAATTTCCTTTGATACACTTCATTTGGAAGTACAGTTTTTAAGTTTTGAGGAAGCTTAATATTGTTTTCCAAAATGTCTAAAGTTGTATTTTGTCTGATACAACTAGTTGTTGTTAGTTGTATCAGACTGATATCCAAACAGTTTTTAAAAAGTCTATCATAACTATAAAATGTCCTCATATATATTGAGTAAAGACTTTCAATGTGACTGCCTCTGGGTTACTAATACCCCCATTGGTAAACCTATACCAGCTATCTGTAAGTGAACACAACATTAGAGTAGCCAACCTGCTTTCCTTTGGTTACTGTTTATACACAGTTTTCCATTCCTTCAATTTCAGCTTCTTTGTGTCCTTACTGTTAAAATGAGTCTCTCTTCAGGCAGCATACAGTTAAATTTTTTCCCTCCATTAACTACTTTTTGTCTGTTGATTGGAGAGTTAATATTTATATAGCTATTAATAGATATTGAATTACTCTTGCTATTTTGTTAGTTTTCTGACTTTTATAGTTCCTTTGTTCATTCTTCTCTTGCTACTTCCTTTGATATTTTATTAATATTATTATTTTCTCAGGATATTCTTTCTTTTCTGTGTTTACTTACTACTTTTTTCTTTTTGACTACTATGAAATATCTTTAGTTTATTTTAAGCTGATAACTTCAAATACATAAAGAATATATACTTTAATTTCTCATTTTAATACCATAGTTTCCAAATTATTAACCATTCACTAACATTGTTATAACTGTTATTAATTTTTACACAGTTTACCAATAATGTTTAAATCGTGTGAACATGGATATATCCTCGGAGGGAACTTATTGCTGAAATGCTGCCTTTGACCTGCAGGCAGCTATTTTCAAAGTATGATAACTAAATATTTTTAAAATATTTTTATCTTAACTTTTAAAAAAGATTTTTTTTTTATTTATTATTGTATGTGAGTACCCTATTTGCATGTATACCTGCATGACAGAATAGAGAATTAGACAGAAGAGGACATCAGATTAAACAGACAGTTGTGAACTACCTTGTGGTGCTGGGAATTGAACTCAGAACCTCAGGAAGAACAGCTAGTACTTTGAACCACTGAGCCAGCTCTCTAGCCCTGTGTCTTTTGTTTACAATTAAAAATTCTTTATTTATCATCATTACAGAATCAGTGTATTCTAAAGTTAGAATCTTCTAACTTTTACAGATTTATATATTTGTTTTTATTCTGTTTTTAACACAACTCAATTTGATGATTTTCCTTTATTTTTTATAAGATGGGTTTAGTGGTGATAAACCTACAACTTTTGTTTATATGGGAAAAATTTTCATCTCTCCTTTGTTTCTGAAGGACTGAAGTATTCTTGGTTAGCAGTTTGTTTTCTTTCAGAACTTTGGACCTTTCATGGTAGTTAATGTCTTTGTCTATGGGATTTTTATCAACCACTGACACGGGAGTTTCTTGCTAATGTAGGATGGACGTAGATTTCAAGGCCAGCCTGGACTACATAGACACTATCTCCAAAACAAGACTAAAATACAGTAAAGCATGATGACCTATACCATAATCAAAATAAGCAACAATGAAAGCAAAATACAAACAAAAATCTCTTTGTCTTTGCTTTGAGAATATAATTATAGTATGTCTTGGTAAAGGTATCTTTATATTAGATGTTTGGACTTCATGGATCTGAATGCTTTTTTCTGTAGATTATGGACTTTTTCTATTACTGTTTCTTTAAATAGATATTCTTTACTCCTTTCTCTTCATGTATGCATTGGTCTGTTTTGTAATCCTCCTTGTATCCTCTGTTCCCTCTTTTTGTCAGGCTGACCTGTAAACTCACTGATTCTTTCTTTTCTTTAATTAAATATGCTCTATGAAAATTTTGAGTTCAGTAATTGTGCTGATTAGTTCAAATTTTATTGATTGATTTTGAGACAGCTTTTTTACTGTGTAGCCAAGGCTGTTTTAAAACTCTTGTGATCCTTCTTCATCCTCCCACCAAATGGTGGCTTTAGAGGTATATGATACTGTGCCTGCCTCATCTGTGACTCTTTTTTTCTTTTTTCTTTTTGCTTCCTGTTTCTTTGTCAATTTCACATTTTGCTGAAGTATTGTTTTCCTGATTTCATTTTGTTTTCTGTGTTTTCTTGAGGCTTGCTGAACTTCTTTATGATTATTTCAAAGTCTTGATCAAGTAGTTCATAGTTCTGTTTATTTAGGATTTTTGTTTTGTTTTGTTTTTTCGAAACAGGGTTTCTCTGTGTAGCCCTGGCTGTCCTGGAACTCACTCTGTAGACCAGGCTGGCCTCCAACTCAGAAATCCGCCTGTCTCTGCCTCCAAGTGCTGGGATTAAAGGCGTGTGCCACTACCGGCCCGGCTATTTAGGATGTTTTCAAGTTTTGTTCCTTTGGTGGTGTCATGTATCTCATTCATTACCCTTATGGCCTTGTATTGGTTTTATGTTTGGAGAAGTAGGCACCTATTCTGCCTCTTATAGACTGGCTTTTGCTGAGAAAGTTCTTTACTATTTAGCTCATGCAGACATTCTAGTCAGGCTGTCTGGCTGTATCTACGGATAGATAGGTAGGATTGCTGCTAGATTTTCTAGAAAGATGCTAAGTACTTGAATCAACAGGTTAGTGGGCCATGTTTCTGGGTCTACAAGGGCTTAGAGCTTGAGTCTGTGAAAGTGTTCTGGAGCTTGAGTCTGTGTTAAGATTCGGAGAGCCGAGTCTTACGTCCAGGATGTCATCCTACTCACAAAGACACAGAGATGGAAATCAATGCAATAAGCAAGAGGTTTAATAATGATCCAGTATACACCAGGCAGTGGTGGCGCATATCCTTAATCCCAGCACTTGGGAGGCAGAGGCAGGTGGATTTCTGAGTTTGAGGCCAGCCTGGTCTATGGAATGAGTTCCAGGACAGCAAGGACTACAGAGAAACCCTGTCTCGAAAAACAAACAGATGATGATGATGATGATGATGATGATGATGAAGATGATGATGATGATGATGATGATGATGATGATGATGAAGAAGAAGAAGAAGAAGAAGTATACTGGGGTTGTGCAGCAAAGGCGACCACAGGAACAAAAGCTCACACTTTTTATACCCTTTCAGAACATAGGTTTACAGCATGAGTTGGTTATCTCTCATTGGTGGAGCTCATTGTTCTTTGTATCTATTGTCCTTTATGCCCCAGGTGAGGAGGAGATACCAGGGTGAGATCTACTCCCTACTGGGGACATTTCCTGGAATGAAGCATTACTTCCTGTAATTAGGGCATCTCCTGGGGATAGATGTTTATTCAGGAAACCCTTTTGAAACTCTCTGACTTTAAGCTTAATGGACATTCCTGGCTTCCTGGTATTTTTATGAGGTGTCCCTGTTTGCTCAATTCTTTTACATTCCCCCATTTTCTTTTGGGAACATCTCAATTCTGAGATTATGTGTTATATTGCTGTATCTCATCTTGGTTCACTTCCTGATATCACTGCCTCAGCATCATAATCTGTACTGCCTCAGCATCATAATCTGTACTGTAGTGACAAATTCTCTAATGAAGGTAACCAAGCGATTTAGAATGCAGGGGCCAAAGGTTAAGCAGTAATGGGAGTATAATCAGTGGTCTTAGAAGTGTAGAGACCAAAGTTGTGAACCAAGGGGAGGAATTGAACTGTTTCAAACCAACTTTTGCCTTGAGCTCTTTCTCTTTTCCTTTGTTCTAAACCCTCTAATCTTAGCTAAATTGTCCTTGACTCTTTCTGAGTGGTCTATGTAAAAACAACACTTCATCTTTTAGTGCAGCATACAAGCCTCTCTCTTTAAAGAATAACAGGTCTAATCTTTGGCCTTTTGGGGCATTCTCTTACCCAATGCTCTTTTCTCCTTGCAGTATGCACACTGGTCTTTAGCCAGGAATTCTCTTCTGTTGCCAGGTACTATCTTACTGGTTCTTGAGGCTCCCTAGCTTCTCTTCTTTCCTGTCCCTTATCTCTCTTCAGCTCTCTAGCCTCTTATTCTTTCTGTCTCCTTTCTTCTAAACATTCTGGGGAAAGTCTGAACCATTCATGAACTTAGGATTTTCTTTTCCTCTGGTATCTGCTTGTTAGAGCTTACTTCAGCTAAATGGCACCAGGGTACAGACAGAGACATCTTCAATAAGAGCTTTCTAGTTCTGATTTGAGGAATGCAAAAGAGTATTTCTCACACAGAGAGATCATATAGAAGTCCTCTGTAACCTCCCTGTTTTCTTTTCTTCTTGCCCATCTTGTTATTGAAGGTGAGAACCCACATAAGATAAAATTCTGAGAGGAGAACCTTCTCTAATAGTAGAGCTGTTTACTACAGCCCATTTTCTAAGAATACCAGAAAACTAGAACATTCTGAAGACTGTAGAGAAGGAGACCTCAGGAAAATTAGAGGAGAAAGTTATAAACACCAAGGTTCACACCTAATCTTTACGGTAGCTCTGACCCTAATTATCATATGAAAGAGTTTTAAGATTGATCTAAGAGATCACTGACCAGAACATAGACCAACCATGGGTGGCAAGATAAGTGAGAATAGAACTGTGAATAAAAGCTTTCAAAAATGGAGCTCACATTTCCCTGATAAAGAATTCTTGAGGCCCCAGGCAGTAGGGAGGTCTGGTGGGATTAGGGTGGGGGATATCCTCTTGGACATGGAGGGGGAAAGGGGGAAATCTGGGATGAGGAAGAATCAGAGGGCAGACCAGGAGGGGATAACAACTGGACTGTAAAAAAAGATTAAAGAATAAAAGAAAGAAAGAAAGAAAGAAAGAAAGAATACTTGAATCATAATTTAAAATATTGAGATCACTCACATTTAATCTAAAATTACACACAAAGATTAACAAATTAATATAAAATTGATGTATAGAGAACTAAAATACCAGTTTATAAAGGAAAAGATGAGATGTTAATATCTGGGTGAGTCAGTGAAATTACTGGACAAAGATGACATAAAAATGTTTGACCAGCAATTATATGAACTTTGTAAAAATGTCCTTATTTTTTAATAAGGAAATAGAAGACACAAAAAGGAATCTAATAGAAAATTTAAAACTAAAATATAATAACCAAAGAAAAAGAGGTACTTTGTAGGGTCATTAACAGAACAGAGTCAGCACAGGAATCTATGACCTTGAAAGCATATAAATATAAATTATCAGGATCTAAAGAGAAACAAACAAACAAATGGAGAAGCCTTAGAGAGATGTAAAACAGAAACAGAAGGTCAACATTTGTGCCATTGTAGTTGTAGAAGAAGAGAAATAGGAATATGATAAAACATTATTTAAACAATGGCTGAATATTTGTCATATTTATCAAAGGAAAATTACTGAACCTTAAACAGAAAAATGTAAAAGAAATTCATATCAGGTTACTATTGATTAATCAGTCAATTAAAATATAAAAACAAAGGTCTAGATATCAATCTGAAAAAAAAAATGAAAAAGGAGCTTCCAGAATTGCAAAGATTAGAAGATGTGATGATGAGTTGCAGATGTCACTCAAGTGATTGTGTTTCACTGAGCATGTATAAGGTCTTGTCTCCTAGCACAGAGTGGCAAAAATCGGATAGAAACAAGATTATACAACCAAAAATAGCCAGTGAAATTTATTTAATTTCAATAGTTTTTTAATAAATCATTTTGCTTTCCAAAGTTTGTTATTTTTAGAAGAGAGTACATGCATACACATGCGACTCAGCCTATGCAGGTGAGGAGAACAAACATTAATACATACATCTTCTCAATTGCTTATCCACCCTACATTTTTGCAACAGGTGTCTAATTTGGCTGGACGCTCACTGTTGAGCCAGGTAGGGTGGTTATTGAACCCTCAGGGTTGGCATTTCTATGCCCAGTCAGTGCTAGAGTCCCTGTTCTGGTGCAGCAAGTATCTTACCTACCTAGCCATCATCCCAGTCCCAGTTTTACTATTAATAAGAGAAATACATGGTAATCAAAAGTCTTTAAGATTTTTGGGCATATTGGATATTAATTCATGAACATCTGAGGAGAAAGACCTCCTAGAGGATTAAAAATAACAACAAATTCTAACTTTGAATTGGTCCAGTTATATCACGTGTTGCCAGGTGTGGTGGCACACACCTTTAGTCTTAGCACTCTGAGGCAGGGAGATCTCTGAATTCAAGGCTAACTTGGTTTGCAAAGTGAGTTCCAGGACAGCCAGGGGTACACAGAGAAAAAAACTCTGCCTTGAAAAACCAAAATAAATAAATACATAAAATAAAAAAAATCAAGCCTTATTAAAAGAATCTATAAAATTGTTTATTTGGAATGTAGAGTTAAAATGATATAAACATGGACATTTCCTTCAAAATAATTAGAAGTTTTTAAAAGTCTCTTTAGTTCTTAATTTATCCTTTGACAATTTTGCATGTCTGTAGCATACTCATCCTTTCATTGTCTCCCTTCTTCCTCCCACTCCCATCAATACTTCACCTTCTTTGCACCAAGTCCCCATCACACTTGTATTTCTTTTTGTTTTGTTTTTATTTTGCTTTGTGATATATTGGTTTTAAACAGGGTCACTCGTGTGGCATGGGTGTGAGGCTATCTCTTTGGAGCATGAACTAATCAAGGACAACATCACTTAAGCCAATGATTTCCTAGCATCCTGTAGCCCTTGACTGCTTTTAGTGTCCTGGATAAGGTGGGAACCCATGTGCCCCTCTCCTTATGGCTGACATTTTTTCCTGACTCAGTCTTGTGTAACCTTACAAGGCAGCACCAGCTGCTATGAGTTTATGAATATCTTTGCTGTCATGCCTGTAAGTGAGTGTTTTATGGCATTCTTCTCTGTTTCCTACATGTTTTCTGCCTCTCTTTTTTATGTTTCCTGGGCCTGGAAAGGCCTTGGATGAGTGCCTAGTCAATGCAGAGCATGCTGTAATCATTTGGTTTTAGTCCCTTGAATTGTTTTAACAGCTGTTTGCTCTAAAGAGAGACTTCCTTGATTAAGGCTGAGGACAGCATTAGTCTATGGTCATAAACATAAATATTAAAGAGGTTCTCAAATATGTTCATTTAGCAAAACAATAGTAGTAAATTTTCCCTAGTACCTAGGACTTATCAGCCATGGACCTTTGACTATGTTAACACATGAACTTCCTCCTACAGAGTGGTTCTCAATCAGAAATCAGCTGGTTACTCTCATAATACTTGTGCCATTATTGCAGTGGTAAGCACCTCTTGCTAACAAGTTGGTACTATGGCATGCAAGGTCTAAAGCTGCAAAGTACCATTGTTGACTTTCATCTGCTTACTACCTGTATAACAGCTTCCAGCATTGTGAAAAATTTGATTTTTAATTTCAACCAAGGCAGATAACTCATTCTGGAATAGCAATGTATAGGGATCTTTTTGTTTTAATTTTTTTCTCTTATTATATTAAAGGAAAGATTCTTTGGTTTTTCAAGACAAAGTTTCTTTGTCTAGCTCTGGCTGTCCTAGAATTTACTCTGTAGATCATAATGGCCTCAAACCACTCTGCTTCTTGAATGCTGGGATTAAAGGGATACACTACCACCTGACTTACAGGAAAGATTCATAACCTTGTGTTTCAAGTACTGTTGTGTTTTCTTAGCATGACTATCAGGTATATAATATTTGAACTGGATATGTGTGTATATATATATATATATACACACACACACACACACACACACACACACACACACACACACACATTGGTGGTTTTTTGAGACGGGGTTTCTCTGTGTAGCCCTGGCTGTCCTGGAACTCACTTTGTAGACCAGGCTGGCCTCGAACTTAGAAATCTGCCTGCCTCTACCTCCCAAGTGCTGGGATTAAAGGCATGCATCACCACCGCCTGGCTGAACTGGGTTTATTTTTAAAATGTTTGTATACTGACAAAAATACGGCTTTGTGTTGCATCATTTGCTGCATTATTTTAAAAATCTTACAAATAGCAGAATATTAAGTTACCAAGTTCATAATGGACTCATATATAAATATTTCCTGCCAATGATTTTCTATATTTACAACTATTATATTTATGAAATCAATTAATTGATGCTGATCCTCATGGTACGTAGTACATAGGTCCTATGCAATAGAACAAAAATTGATAAATATATTTGATATATATTAATTACTGTTAAGTCTTACATAAGGTAAATGTACTCTTTTTTTTTTTTTTTTTTTTTTTTTTTTTTTTTTTTTT
>JADRCD010207600.1:0-11133 GCA_019843815.1 Montemys delectorum
CCCACTTGGTCATAATTTTAGCCCAGTGTATCCTGAGATAATTCTTCCTCACATAACTGGCTATAATCTACACTGACAAAAAGATTTACAATTGAATGTCCTTTCTGCTTACGTGGTTTGTCGATGGAATAGAGAATCAGATCTTCCCAGAGCTCCCCATCATCTTGTTCCTTGGCAAACTCAATTGCTTTATCAACATCATGCAGCTCCTCCATAATCATCTTGAGGGCACTTCGGCTGTTTCCCATTCGGCCTATGTGGGGTGAGGAAGTGTAGGGACACCTTACTCATTTAAAAAAGAAAGAGCATATTTCTTCATTGGTCTGCAAAGTTTGAAAGATAAGACTAAGGCTGACTTTCTTATGTGACAATAGCGTTTTCTATTATGTCCTATTTAATTAGTGCTTGTGTTATGTGGGAATATTCCTAGGATGATGTTATGTGAATGACATCATTTACTCTCACTACGATTTTAAGCAAGATGCTTTATTAAAGTCCATACTTCATTTTTAAAATAAATTTTTATTTATATTTTATATATGATTTAGGGTTGATGCTGAGCATCCATGAATTAGCCACTCTATATACAGGAATAGGAGACCTGGGTTATTTTTCAATCAAAGCCAGAGGAGCCAGTGACAGTGAGTGGTGGGTGAAAAAATGCTGTGGTGTGGGAAACATGGCAGGTGGGCAGGGAAAGGATGCCAGAGAGACAGCTCATCGTTAGTCTATGCACAGCGTCCATGAGATCTTTAGTAAAACCCTCACTGCTCTTGCACATTCCGGAAGCTAGGGAAGTCTAGCTCCCTGGTGTACATGTCTGGAGGTAGACATGCACGCCAGAGGAAGAGGGAACACAGACAGAGCTGTAGCGCATCATGAAGCTTCTCTCTTGCTCTGTCCAAAGCCTCATATTGTAGTTATTAAGGATGTGAGTTTTGAAAACAAAATTTGTTTTGCATCAGTGTGTAGTAAATATGAGCCAATTATAAACTAAAGTACGTCAGTCCGACATCTACAATTTTGTGTGTGCTATGAGACGTGATTCGCTTGTTTGCTGTTGCTTCTTTTATCACACATTTGCTAGATGTTCTTTCCGACTCCAATAACTCCTGCTGCTCTACTGTGCTCTGGACTCTCCTTTCCCCTGTATTATGTTTTTAGATAAAGTAAGCCTGAATGTCCACAAATTTATGTCCATTCTTACAGACTTGACAACAAATCCTCACCCCATTCCGTTGTTTATGGGGCTGAAGTGAACAAGCACTACTTACTCAGAAGGTAAACTGTCTCTTCTACAAAGTTCCTTTGTTGACAGATCTCAAGTGCCTTTAATGAAAGCAGGGAGAAATGTTACTATGGACCACCAATCAGGAAAACAATAGTAAGAGAGCCACTTACACTCACTTACAAACTTGGAAGATTTTTTGCATTGTTTTTCTTTTCCTTAAAAAAAAAAAAAAAAAAAAAAAGAACAAAACAAAACACATTTCTGTGGACCTCTGCATTCATTCACCTCCTGGTGAATGGATCTCGAGCTACACACAGAACTGAGAGCACGGAGAGCAATGCAGCATTCCATAAGAAGAAGCAGAAGCAATGCTGGGTGGAGCTTCCCCTCATTAAGCTTACTCTCTATTAGATGCCCGAAGTTTATAGCGTTGCTTTCAACTGAATCTATAGTTATTTGTACAAACTGTCTCCTCACAGACTGTAAGGATGGACTGTGTACTGGTGAACAACACAATTGCTCTAAATTAAATGGCACACATTTCCTATGTTCTGCCTGCTGGGTGCTGAAGGGTTATGTTGAACCAAGGAAGCAAAGGGGAGGACGGCAGTAACATGCCATGACGACACTCAAGGAGACAAAGAAGGAGCCAAGAAGCAAAGAGGCAGGAGAAGAGACAGCAAGTCCGCTGGAGGCTCTTGGGCACAAGTAGGGTGACAGAGAAATGAGCACAGATCTTTCTATGACTGGCACAATGCAGAAGGGAGGATGATGTGCATGGAGAAGCAACACTGAATTCATACTGTTCTCCTGTGACAAGCTCCATGGAAAGGTAGCATTTGAATCAGGTACTGTTTAAACCATTGTCTCACAGATCTCCCCCTGCAGCCTTGTGCAGCCATCTTAGTGTGGCTTTATCCTCGCTGACCACCTCTGTAGTGTTCCCGTTCTGAAGCATCCTCCTCACTACTTCCTACCTAGGAAGGACTGGAGACAAACACTGCCACAGACTCTACACTGGACCAGACATTGTAAGCATTCCTCCAGCTTCATCCTGCATTGGCCTCACAGTTCTTTATCACTATGAAAGCTAACCAGTCACCACACTAGTCATGTGACTTCCCTCTGCAGCAACCACATGTGCACCAAGCCCTGTGCTTAGCATAATGCTGAGTGCACAGTGGGTCTGTAATGAATACTTTTTCAAATGAGGAGTCAATAAAGGCTTCAGAATAAGTTAACTGGGTTGCATATTTAAAGTAGTTATTTAGAAACCATTAGCTAGCCAGGTTGTTTTGAAAATAATCAAAGCCATAAAAAGAACAGCTTGAGTTAATCATCCATTTCTGCTCTGTGATCTACTTTAGGAAACAACAGCAGGAGCTAATGTTGATACTTTGATGTTTGACTTAAATTTTTCCTGTAGACTATATTTAAATCATGTAAGGAATAGGGTGGGGGTGAGGACTGATCACAAAGATCAATGCACATAAACAGATAGATAGATAGATAGATAGATAGATAGATAGATAGATAGATAAATGGGAACATCACCATAGTCTAGAATTGAGATGAAACCAGGATATTTCAAGTCACATGTACCATTTAAGCCAGAAATGAGCTTCCCTTGAACAGTTCATTACAGAAGCCACTTAGTCTTAAGTAGATATTCCACTTTACATTAATTTGCCATGTTTTAGATTCTCAGTGGTCAGTATGTGAACTGCGTACGCACCCTCACAGATAGTCAGAGCCTACTGAGCACACCAGCTGACAGTCACTGCTTATCTGTGCTTGTATGTCTCAATCTCACGCAGGTCCCCTGCCAGGGCCATAGCTGTCAAGAGTTCAACAGGTCACGTTGCACAGAGGACAGCTGTCTAAAGCACTGAGTCTGTGAAATTTAAACTTCCTCAGTTATCAAAAATATTTATAAATGGATGCTAACAGTATCTTAACTTATCCTCCTTAAAAATGATGAGACTCTAGGAATACCTAGGAATTTTAATGAAACATAAAAATAAAGTATTTCCAGGACTATCTTCTACTATTGACACAAATCACATTATCTTTATTTTAGATTTTCCAATGTCTGGACACTGTGATCCCTCTAGAGAATTTTAGAGGGAGGGACAGATAGACAGACAGATATCCCCCCTCAACACACACACACACACACACACACACACACACACACACACACACACACACACAGAGAGAGAGAGAGAGAGAGAGAGAGAGAGAGAAAGCAGAAACTTTAGGAAAAGTAAAAGTAAAAAGTAAGATAACTGACAGAGATTGAGTAAAACAAGATGCACACATAGGCTTCTGACTCTCCCTTTTGATTCAGCATAAAGGTAAAAGGAAATTTCAAGGACTAAGAGGAATACTGTCAACTGAAATTAAACTGACTCCTATCTAGCCTTGACTCTGTTGTATCCTAGCTAATGTTTTTTTAATCCTTTAGTGAAACTGTGTCAACCTTGTATCAATGGTGTGTTCATCCAGATTACACATACTGTCACCTCATGAATGCTGTTTAATATGAGATCATACATTCAGTCATGAAGCTGCCAACACTGTAAGGCCTGCAACATCCCTTAGGCATGATTAAATCACAGGATCACATCTGTAAATCACAGACCGAAGACATGTTCGAGGCTATATTGTTCTTGATGCTTACAATGCTAAGGAATGCCTTTGTTGTTATTTTAAATAACATTTTAAACCTAAAAAATAATTCCTCAGCATAGTGAAGAATGCGAACCTAAGGTTCAGAGGCCTAGCTTCCATGTCTACTCGCAGCTTCTTAGCCCTGGTCTACAACTGCTCTGTGTAAAACCCCTAGCATAACCTACAGCTACACCATTAACACCCCAATTTCTAGCCTACAGCTGCCCTGTTCACACCCCAGTCCTAGCCTACAGCTGCCCTGTTCACACCCCAGTCCTAGCCTACAGCTGCCCTGTTCACACCCCAGTCCTAGCCTATACCTGCCCTGTTCACATCCTCAGTCCTAGCCTATACCTGCCCTGTTCATACCACCCCCAGTCCTACCCTACACCTGCCCTGTTCACACCCCCAGTCCTAGCCTACAGCAGCCCTGTTCACACCACTCTCAGTCCTAGCCTACAGCTGCTCTACTCATAATGCTAGTCCTAATCTACACATGCCCCATTCATACCCTCAGTACTAGTCTATAGCTGCCCTGTTCATACCCACAGTCTCAACTTGTCAGGTACAAGATGCCTCCATCCACCTAAAGATACTTTTGTGGAGAAGAAACAATATAAAGCAAGGGAAAACAGTATATGGTAGAAAGTGTGACAGATGTACTAGGGAATGTCACAGACATGTGAAGGAACACACTGTCCTTTAAAACAGTGGTACTTGTTGGCAATTGTTACAAAATCAGGAGCTCCCTTGCAATGAACAATTCCATTAAAAAAAAAAAACAAAACCTTATGATTAACTTTTGAGTTGAGGAACTGTGGTGATTTTAAATCCTAGAAATCTGTGACTGAATACCTGGGGTCCTCACAGGGCTTCTGATGTACTGAGCTGCTATAAATTTCCTGGTTGAACACAGGCAGGGAGAGAAGACTGATAAATGGCTTATGAAATGACAACTCTTTGTGATGGTTCCACATGGGGAGTCGGTTGCTTACCTTTTCAAGTGGGCAATGGGTACTGTCTCGGAGAAAAGGAAGTAGGTTTGGTCGATCATATTCGGCATACAGACTGATCTGTTTTTCATGGTAGCGCTGTCCCTTATGATGGTCTCTCTTGAAGAGCTTGTGCAAATACTAAATGGAACAAGGTGTTCCACAATAACAGAATAAGAAAAACAAAATACTTGGTTAACTTTACTCCTTCCACGGCAGTTAGGAAATATGATCTTAGAAGCAAGGATAACCTCTAGGTGAAGAGGCGTGTGGAGACTGCCAACTGAAGAACAGATTCTGAAGCTCATGGCTGGCCACTGAAAACTATGTAAAATGAGATACATCCCTATCCAACTGTGACTTGGGGTCTTCACATGCACAAAATGTCACTGGATTGTCATGACTGTCAATTGCTATTTGTGTCTTACACAGAACCATGCTTGGCATATGCTAAGCACTACATAAGCATTAGTGATGGTAAGTCTTAATATCATCATCTACTTGCTCCAGAAATCAACTGCCTGGGTAGCAGTCTTAGATGATAATAATTCTATTCTTGGGTCTGGGCAGATGGCTCAGTGTTAAGAGCACAGCAATGCAGAAGACTGGGAGAAGACAGGGTTTGGTTCCGACCACCCACATGACAACTTATACATGGCCATAACTCCAGTTATAGGGGATGTGACTTCTTCTTCTGGTCTCCATGCACACCAACAAACCCACAGTGCACTTACATACAGGCAGGACAAACATTCTTACACATAAAATAAAAATAATACGTCTTTGAGAAGTCTTTTTCTTTTATATAAACAAGGTACAGGGTCACAACATAACTGTGTTCTAAAAAACCACAGAAGGAACTAAATTAATCATTATATACTCCATATATCCATTTTTTAGAGAATTAATGTGATCCTTTTGCAATTAAATTGTACATATATTGATGGTACCAGAAAACAAAAACAAGTAATAAAAAGAGTATAGTTGTTTCAAACATTTGGACTCCAAAGGGAATGTTTTTCTTTCTTTTTTACTAAAAAGACTGAGTTTATTACATAATACCACACAATGGATACTCAGTGTTAATGTTAAATACAAATACAAGCAAGCCTATAACCAACCAGACGGAGGAAGACATGATCACACTAACCACACTTGGTACACTTGGGCCATGAATGAATAGGTTTGTAATAGACAAAGAGCCTCAGTTTGCCATCAAGTGTGAGTTTGCTGCTGTAGATCATGCTGAGACCTACATATGTGTTGCAGGAGTCATCCCTTGGGGTGTTCACGTTTCTCTATCTGGGCAAGAAGGGGACATGGAACAGCCACACTGAGGTCATTTGCTGGGCTGAAGTCTGATGGGGACTGCCAACAGTGCTTGCAGTGGGGTCTGGATGTGGCCAGGACATGGCGCTTTCCCTGAGGAAGAGCTTTCCAGTCACCTGTAATATAGACACTACACTTGCGGGTGGCAGAGATGACTATTTTAGTGCGATTCCTGCCACCCTTTCACTGGCAACACTGTTGCAGAATAATGCTTCCCACAGTTCTGTTTATAGCTTAAGCAGGTCAGAAATCGTTGCTCTATAAGCAAAATTTTAAGATGACTACTAGAGTGGAGTCTTGCTTGGGTAAGCAGGTGATCTTGAAAAGTGTATCTACATTAAATCCTGAGCAACAAACAAAACCACAATATATGCAGTTTACACTCCTGTCCATGAAGCATCAGGGCCTTCTGCATAGAAACTGACTTTCAAATAGAACATTACACTTTCAGAGCAAAGATTATCCCTACTGGGGTAATCCCCATGGCCACTCAAGCATTATGTTTTTAAAGTATACAGAAAATATCTCCTAGTGCTGGTTGTTCTTTGCTAACTTGTTACAAACTTAGACACATCTAGGAATAGGGAATTTTAACTGGAAAAAATATCACCATTAGGATCTGTAGAGAAATCTGTAGGTCATTTTGTTGATTAATAATTGATGTTAAAGGGCTTCACCTACTGTGGCCCTTGCCACCCCTAGGCAGGCGGTCTTAAACTCTGAAAGAATGCAGACTGAGGAAATGATGAGGGGCAAGCAGAGCACCTCCATGGCTTCTGCTTCAGGCCCTGCTTCCAGGTTCCTGCCTTGACTCCCTTCAGTGATGGACCTGACAGTTGTTCTAAGAATAAACCCTTTCCTCACCAACTTATTTTTGGTCATGATTTTTGAATACAGCAATAGAAAACCTAAGACACTCCTCCTGCTTTACTCCCTGGATGACATGATACACGAATCAAAGGAGCCTCGGAGGAAATCTAGACTAACAGCCTTCATAATACAGTCAAACCTATATAGAAGAGTTAGGCTTAGCTACAGTGTGGGTGAGAGAAGAAGCTATAAATCTGTTCCTGAGCACAGAATACCAGGGCTTGGTATCTATACTGTACTGTGCTTTGACTTGTGACCTGATTATATTTAATAGCAACTACAGAGGAGAGACACTTACTCTCAGGCAAAGAATGGTAGAAACTAGCAAAACAGAACATATCTTTTTGTAAAAGTCCCAATTCAATTGTAAATCAAACTCCAACCTGTGCTATGATTAGTTCCTCCACAGCACGTGTCCCATTCTAGTGATACCTGCATACTGTCTGAGGTCAAAACTCCAATCTAAGCAGTGCTCTCTAAGTAGTATTCCCTGCATGGACACCCCCACAAATACATATGCATTGCCTGCTGG
Organism: Montemys delectorum; assembly: GCA_019843815.1. NCBI lineage: Eukaryota > Metazoa > Chordata > Mammalia > Rodentia > Muridae > Montemys > Montemys delectorum. The sequence goes on from JADRCD010207600.1 coordinate 7,628, forward strand.
TGGATTAAAAGGGCAATGGAGACTAACGCTCACCACATGCTGCAGTTCTGGTCTGTCTTCTAATTCTTCTACCACTTTTTTAATCTGAGGAAAAAGAAACATTAAAAAGCAGTTATGAGGAGACAATAATCTGAGACACTTAGCGTAGGCACAGTTCTGCACACGCTCATCTAGTAACACATGCTACGGCCTGAGGGTGCCTTGTTCCCACCAAAGCTTGAGTCCATGCTTGACTCCTGATGTGATCACTAAAAGGAAGCTGGACCCTTTCTGAGGAAGGGCCTAGTAGGAGGTGACTGATTATTATATAAAGGGACCAAACTGGCCTCAGAGTGGGCTAGGCTGTCTGACAACATACAGTTCTAAAAGAGCAGGCCTGGCCACAGAAAGCTTGCATGTGCCTTTTCTCTTCCAAGGTGCATACCTGATCTCTCACAGGAAATAGGCTCATCCTATGTCCTGATATGTAACATCCCACAATGATCTGTCACTCTGTCAGCAAGAAGGCCTCTTGACCTTGCACCAGATAGTAAGCCAAGTAAACCTCTTATCTCTCAAGCCTGCAATCTGGGAAGTGTTATTAGCAACAGAGAACAGATCTATTACATATGAAAAGACTCACTGAAATTTTATCTTCATTGTCCAACAGCATGTCAACAGCTTTCTGAAATACAAATACAGCCATAGTCACTTGTCTGCCACACAAGAACAGTAAACAAACCGCAGTTCATAAACCATAGACTTTACCTGCTAAGCCATGTCACCAGCTCTAGTCTGCACCTTGTGACTGGAGAGCTGCAGCCATTAATACAGAGTCACTACTGGAAAGTGTGTATCAGTGGCTGCAACATGGTTGTTTTGAAATGTCTGGTACTTGGGGGAGTCTCACGTGTGTATCCACTGCTACAGTGCACTTTGTTCTCTCCTGGGACCTTAGGGTATGCTCACCTTTCTCCTCAATGTGAACATTGTTTTTCAAAAATCCTTGGCAGTGCTGACTTAATGCTCATGAGTCCCTTTAGTTTGTCTTTATCATGAAAAAATGTTCTTCCTCTTTCAATTTTTACGATAGGTTTGTCAATTCTTACAGCTTTTCTAGCTTGGGCTACATGTAGAGTTTCCTGTTGTCAAACTCATGATCTGCTACTGCACCTGATTCATTTTACTGTACAGCTTCTAAACATTATTTATTTATTCTACATAGTGTTTTTAACATATGACATGAAGCAGAAAAAAGTCTCTAGTCTTACTGGTTTGGCATTTTAATTAATTTTGGTATTTACATGGCCATCTTCCCCCTTACCCTTGGGAAATGTTATGCATGACCTCACTAATATATTATGTTTGCATTCAGCCTGATGTTACTTCTTCTCATGTTTATGATTTTGGTCATTTAATGGTATAGATCTCACCTGCTCTGCTCAAAATGTATTCTTTTTCCTTGGTTTTTTTTTTTTTTTGTGTGTGTGTAGGTGTGTGTGTGTGTGTGTGTGTGTGTGTATGCTTTAGTTCATCTACCTTGTTTTCCAGACCCAATTCTTTTATCTACTTGATCCATGTGAGCTTTCCACTGAGTTATTTTATTTCTACAATTTCATTTTGAGATTTTCATTATTTCTACATCTTTAATGAAAATCTCAAAAAAAAAAAAAAAAAAAAAAAAAAAAAAAAAAAAAAAAAAAAAAACTCAGCTCAATCAGAAATGTGTGTCTTCTTTGCTTTGAATTCTTCACTTTGGTCTTCACATTTCTTGTATATTGGTACTGGGATGTATATATGTGGGGTTGGATTACTTTTTTTAATCACCATATTCTTTCAGTGAAAGTATCTGGAATGTTCATGTGGTACTAGCTTGTGGCGCCATCACTTACTCTTAAGCTGGAGATAAGCTCAGAAGCTGCAGCTCCATGCTTTAGACAGGAGGCAGTCTCTAATACTGCTTCACATGCTCAATTCCAACTATAGAAACAACCACAATAGGCAGGCAGGGCTGCTATGCAAACACAGTAATACTGAAAAGAACAAGTGCCCCTTCCAACTTAGTATGATATAAGGACCTTCCTTCTGGAGTTTTCTATTTGACATCTTAATGACTCCTGTATTTGGATAGCCATCTCTTTCTCTGGATTTGAGAAATTTCCTGCCAGGATTATGAAAACAACTATAACTAGAAGTTCTCCTTTTGCTATGATTCATAAATTTAGTGATAACTTTGGGGGGAATAAGCAGGCATGGATATTATGATGTGCAGTAAGATATTAAAAAAGGTTGATATGAAAAAAAGATGAACAATACTAGGAATTGAAGCAATGAAGAACAAACAGAAGGCTAGGCCTGGTGGCACATGCCTTTAATTCCAGCACTCAGAAGGCAGACACACACGGTTGTCTAGCCTGGCTGACACAGTGAGTTCTAGGTCAGCCAGTAGTACATAGTGAGACCCTGTAAAAACAACAGCACCAAAACAAAACAACAAAATGAAAAGAAACAAAAATTCAAATTCAATAAATAAAAAACAAAGGAGGGAAAAGTAAACAGGAAGAGGCACTTGGGATACTGTATGAAAGGAGAATTTAAAGATGATTAAAGCTATGGAAAAGCTATAGAAAGTAATGGATAAGAAGTAACAGGAAAATGCATGGAGGTAAAACAGTCAGAAAATGAGCTGTGAGTGACAGGGAAAATCTATGGGGCCCAGCTTGGAGAAACCGTCATGAGAACACAGAATAGGTTCAGAAATGGAAGGAATGATCACAACATCTATCTGTGCAATGCAAAGAGAAAACAAGATAGTTACATGAGTGACATTTTGTAAAGGAAAAAAGCCCAGTGACATAGAGGTAAACTGAGAAGTGTTACTGTGTTAGTATCTCCTCCTTGCTGGGTGATGTGAGGTCTAGCCTGTCTTATGGAGAAACCCTGGTGATGGGAGCCTTGTTATTTCTACTATAGCTGCAGATCAAACTTGTTATACCAGATGGCTGGTATACAGGTTCTCAGTGGAGTTCAAAAAGGCAACTTGGGTTGAATTTCTGCACAGGTGCCAGCTGGTATCAGAGCTCTCTCCTGAGGAGTTTCCTTGCCCGAGAATAAGTCTGTATCCTCCTCTCCCACTACTTTATGTGTCTTTGTGATGGCCATCCTTCCCCCGAAAGATTTCATGTCTGGAGCCCTAATATGGCCAATCCCATAACTTCATCTGCTGTTTTGCTGGACAGGTTTGCCTGCCTTACCAGAACTCAGGCTGTTAATTTGTTAGTCTTTGGGCTTAGCTTGAGAAGGTCTGCTCTCCTCAGTCCCAGTTCAGGTCACCTGTGTAAGGGCTCCCAAGGTTCTGCAGTGGTCTGGCTTGAATGTCCTGGTCGGTAGTGGACAGGCTGTGGGAGTGGCAGGTGTAGTTAAGACCCCTTTCTCCTCGCCCTGGCTTTGGCTAGCTTCTCCAAGGATCTGCCTGCTCCTTGCCCCAGGCAGTGGTTTCCTAGTGTCTGCCCCAGGCAGTGGTTTCC
>JADRCD010207606.1:0-16467 GCA_019843815.1 Montemys delectorum
ATTTAATACAAAGAATAAATCCAGCTCAGGCATTACTCAGGACATAAATCCCAATTCAGCATGAGGAATAATAGGTGGGAAGGTATGGGTATACAACTAAAGGGCCCAGAAGGGGACATAGCTCCTGGTTATATTTTTTTCTAGCATGTAGCCCCAATAGAAGCATGAACTTATCTTTATGGTAGAAAATGAAAGTCCAAGGTCCAGATTTGAGGGTTAACTTCAGCTACCTCTGGATTCTATCTCAAACTTTAAAGCTAACGTCAAGTTGACTTTGGTACCCCCTAGCTCTAGCACACGTGTATCTTTTGTCTATTTGTCTCTTTCCTACAACTGTGTGCCTGCATCACCCCCACATCAGACCCCCCACCCAGGCATGGATGCTTCTGATTTGCAACCATTTGCATACTCCCTTCCTTTGTCTTTATCTTGATTCATGCAGTTATTTTTCCTGTACATCCCTGTTCCCAGATTGACCCTCTGCTACTATCTCAGGCCATCTTAATTTCTTTATAGAATTTAATCTTATTTTATGTGTTTTGCCTACATGTGTGCATGTGTACCCAATGCCCACAGAAGACAACTTAGTGCACAGGATCCCTTGGAACTGGAATTATAGATGGTTGTGAGCTTTCACATGGGTGCTGGGAACTCAACTGGAATCCTCTGCAAAAATAACCAAATACTCTGAACTGCAGAGCCATCTCTCTAGCCCTCATGCCTATTTCTTCATCGAGGTACTCTATTACAACGTATCAGAATGACCTGCTTTTCTGACTGTTCTCCACTACACCCACTTCAGGCTGAGGCCTTCCAAGGGCAAGCCTAAGTCCTAGTAACCTCTTCATCTCCAACATCTCAAACAGGGCATGGCCTACAGAAGGATGGCTCTTCACAAATGCTACCTCAACTAAACAGAAGCAGAAACAAAATGCTGCAGGCAGACTTTGCTTTGTCTGGAAGGAAGGCAAAAGCAAGGACCAAGAGAGGTTTCCCAAAGCTGGTACCATCAGAGCTGGGTGCTAAGAAATGGAGAAGTGACAAGAGGAATGAATGGCAATAGCAAAAGTTATGAGATACTGAACTGTGAAAGGATAATGGAAACCTCATGTGTCCCCATTTAAGGACCACCATTTGTCTCCATTTTGAGGACCAGGCCTGATTTCAAAAAGACTATAAGATGCCAGCTTCAGGAATAGACCATAAGTCCCAGAAACTAGGTTATAAGGCACCAGCTCTGGGAACAAACCATAAAATCCAGAACAAGAACATAAAACCTTTCCCCAACAAACAGCTTGGAGATAACCACAAAAATGGGGAAATATCATATCTCAGAATGGGCCATTTGCACTGGACAGCCCTATTTCATCACATGGTTGAATGCTCATGACATAGGAATGTAGACTACTGATCATCTATGACCCCCTAGCACCCACCAATGAAATTTTAGATTACCTAAGCCTTCTAAAGAGTTTCCCCGGTTCCCTACAAGAAGGCTGCATGCATTTATCTGGGGTCATCATTTCAAAGAATGGTTGATCCCCGCATGCTGGTGTTTCTGCAGAATAAACACTCTGTTTTTGTATACTATCTGAGTCTGGGGTCTTCCTTCAGTGATTTTTGGACCCTTACAACTGGAGTGGCCAGGAATTGCTTAATAGAGGATGAAACCTAATCTCCTTTTCTTTAGTGATCATGTGAACACAGCTTTGCCAAGAACATTTTGTCTCTCTCATTCATATTCTAAGTGTCTAGAACAGGACTGAGGACATGTTAAGCAATTCAGAGGCTGAGGCTGGGCATGGACGTATATACCTTTGGTCCCAGCACTAAGAAGGCAGAGGCAGGCAGATCTCTGGGAGTTTGAAGCAAATCTGTCTACACAGTGAGTTTCAGGACAGCAGACCTTACGGTGAGACCCTGTCTCTGAAAAACAAAACGTCTAGCAAATTCAGTATCTGGCCAATCATCTGTACACAATAGAAAATATGTAAGTATAAAAACTAAATAATGCAATGTAATATGGCATAAAGTGATATTACTATGTGATATCTCAGGCCTCTAGATTAGCAACCAGATTTACTTTCCATATATGCCTTAGTTTCAGTGTCACGTTTTATTGGTGCTCAATATTTTTTCTCAATATTTATAAAAATTACATTGTCAAACTGGAAACATGCTTTTAAGTTAAAAAAAAACTAAAAAGTTGGCTTTAAGTATGTTCTGACCTATCTTTTCTGGTCTAAACAGCTTTATCTTGAAACTGACACAGAATGGATGGATGTAAGTGCATGTAGGGCACTGCCTGGCACACAGTAGGCACTCAATAAATGATAGTTCTACAGGAAACACTACTAACAGCTAAGATGATAGTCACTTCAGAGATAATAATCGAGCTAATGTTCTACCATCAGGGACAGAAAAGGGTGAAGAGCAAGCTCTACCTCCCATCTTAGGACACAACATCTAGGGCTGGAAAGACTCATAACTCAAGCAAACTTAAGTTTCCAGCCACACCTGCCTTCGGCGTCGTTTCCGCCTCCGAAGAGCCCGCGGAGGCGATGTCCCTGTCAGGCGGAGTGCACGCCTGCGAGCCTCACGGGAATCTCGGAGTCGCTCCACGGTGGCGCTTGCCACAGCCTTCCCCACCCACTCCTTAGTAACCGCGACGATGTGGCTAGCAACGTAGGAGGCAACCGGCGACGGCAAATTCTAACTACAAGTCCCGTCAAGCCCCGCGGCCACTTCCAGCCCTCGCCAGAACACTAAACTACGGATCCCGATGGGAGCTGTGCTGCGTATCACGTGGACAGATTCAGCCTATCGGCTTCGGACAAGTCGTATGGGAGGGAGACGCGGAGGGAGACAAGATGGCGGCGTCGGCGTCGCAAGGCGGGAGAAGCGGCGGTGGCGGAGGCAGTAGTGGGGCTGGCGGCGGCCCCAGCTGCGGGACTAGCAGCAGCCGCAGTGGTTTGTTGGATAAGGTGAGGAGCTCAGTCCTGGGGACAGTCTAGAGCCCGGGGAATGCCCAGGAGGTGGTGAGCCCACCTTCCCATCCCCGCCCCCCTTATTTTCTGCGGCTCCTTGAGCGCTCCTCTGTAGCACACCAACGCACACTTGTAACTTGCCCTCTCCACACGTTGAAAAACAATTCTTCCCTTTAGTTGTCTCTTTTCGCAAGTGTTGCTGGTCCCTAACCACCACCGCAGCTTCTCGTAATTATGGCAATATTTCACCAGAATGATCACGTTTCTATTGTGCTAGAGGGCCACTCTTGAAAATGCCCATTTCACCAACATGGAAAACTGAACTCCTAAAGAAATTGAAATAATTTCCTCGAAGTTGGTATTCCCCAAACCATCATCCTTGCGTGTTGCTACAGAACCCACAGAGTTCCTTGGCCTTAAGTTTTTAGGCGGTTTTTTTTGTTTTTGTTTTTTCATGATATGCCAAATAATGAAATATTCGTATGTTGACTTCCCCTGTTCCCCTTAAGGAAACCTTAAGATTCTTTTTCCCTTTTGGGCTCCCTGCCTTTCTCTTTTCTTCCCGTGCGTGTCCTTTTCTGTCTGTACCAGCTGGCTGCTTTCCACTCTGCCTACACAATTATTAAAAAATTTCACATCCTTATCCATAAGAGCTTAAAGGAAAGAGGCAGGGGAGGAAAGCTGCTTCTGGATTGACCATCTCGCCCCTTGCACAGCAACTTGGAAGAAAGAGTTGCCTGAAAAACAGGCCTAGTATTAGTTCTGCCTCTAGCGCTGTGTCCTAAAATGTGCCTTATTCATCTGCAAAATGAGGGGTTTAGCCCGGTATACCTTCTGGCCCCTTTCCAGCGTTGTCCTTCCCAGCTGATGTGATGAGGGTGAAGCATGGTGCTTTAATATAGTAAACCATTTGCATCGAAATGCTTTCTTACTCCTCTGTGCCAAACAGATGGCTAGGGCTTAAGAAATGGATACCTGATCATCCCACATTTGTGTAGCTTCCTACATGGTAGGCAGTGCTCAACAACTGACCCACATCTCCAGTTCCCTTTGTCTTTTTTGAGGGTCCTTAGATTTAAATTTGAGACAGAGTCTTGCTGTGTAGCTAAGCTGGCCTGGAACTGGCTTTGTGCAAGATCCAGGAACCAAACTTGGGTTGTAAGCCTTGAGCCATCTCTCTGGTCCTCAAGTCTTTCTTGAGGAAAGGTACACAGAATATGGTAGTGCTTAAGATTTCTTAGTAGGCTTACTAGAAGGGTCTAAGTAAACTTAGTGAGAGGCAGGGTTAAACTGGAGAAGGTTACTTAGGAGTGGGATATAAAGGCATTTGAGACTATATAAAGTGACTCGAGGAAGGTTATTTACATAGTTCATGGAACTAGACCTAGGAAGGCTATACACTAGTATATAGGATTTCTTAGACGTCTAAGTTTGCGTTCTAGTGCAGCATAAAAAGCCCTGGATGATTGCTCATTACTGAACTTGTATTTCTTGACCACAATAAACATTGTAGGTATTCTTGTTATAGGCTTGTTATAAAGATTAAATTATATAATACCAGTAATGTTTGTTTTAAAGGCCTGTATAAAAATGGAATGGCAAGGTGATGAGATCCCCAGCTGGGATATCAGAAAGGTAGAGTGTTCTCGTAGAGGAATGTCTTCATTTTGTTTTGTTGATACAGGGACTTACTATGTAATCCAGTAAGGGTCTTTCTGCCTCTGCCTGCCTAATGTGCAGTTACAGGCATGTTCTACCATACCTCCCCACCTCAGATTCAATCAAGAAATGAAAGACAGTAGAGGGAAAATGGTCAAGAGCTGTTTAAGGTCCTTTTTTCCTGAGAAACTTCTGCTAATTTTGAATTGTTCCTTCTCTGAGTTCTTCTCACATCTGGTGCACCTGTTGATACCTGTGTCCTGCCCATTTGAATGTTTCTGGTTTCCTGTGAGGGTTTCTCTACACTGATTGTCGTAGAGTGAGTGCTTACAGCCCTAAATTTAGCTGAGAAAAATGCCAGTCCAGTCTCAGGAAGAGCTGTAGAGGATGTTGCTTTGAAGTGTCTCAAACTGACTGACTGTTAAGGTGGAGAGTGTGGGGACTTGTCCTGAGTGACAGAGCGGGTCTGGAATGAGGACATGGGCCCGCTGTTCATGTGAGGATGCTGCCTTTAGTAGATCCTCCTGACTTTTATTCTCCCTGCCTTTGGGCCTGGAGGAGGGTGTTCTGAACCTGTAGTTTGACTTGCTGTCAAGAAGTGCAGTCTGAGTGTGTGAATGTGCTTCCCGCTCTCTACACTGGTGTGAGGGGCTGCGCCTCTGAAACCAACTTTAAGAACAAAGCAGCACATAACTTCCTGATTTTTAAAAATAAGTTCGCAGATCTAATCTTCGATCCTGAAGTGACTTAGTTCACTGCACTAAGTTGCTTTTGCCCCAGATCCTTTAGAGCATTTTGTTCTGTGTGGCAGCTATAAAGAATAGCTGTTTCCCAGTTTGTTCGGGCTGTTGAAATTTGGTTTAGTATGGTATGGTATTTATTTGTTTATTTTATTTTTTGGTAAATTATCCAATCCTTTTTAACCTCATTACCTGGATTCTGTCTCATGGTTGGATTCTCAGCCTGACTTTAGAACCTATCTTCTGTATCTTAGTTGAGAACATAGATCTGGGACCAGCTTTGCTTTGAATTCTGGCTCTCTCCTTGCCAGCTGTGTATTCTTGGACCAGCCACCAAATCTCTTTGTAACTCAGTTTCTCTGCCCTTGTAGAGTGGGGCTAATAACAGTGTGTGAGCATCTCCTATCTTTCCTTCTTTCTGTTTTTTGTTTTTGTTTTTTGTTTTTTGTTTTTTTTTTCCGAGACAGGGTTTCTCTGTGTAGCCCTGGCTGTCCTGGAACTCACTCTGTAGACCAAGCTGGCCTGGAACTCAGAAATTCTCCTGCCTCTGCCTCCCAAGTGCTGGGATTAAAGGCGTGCACCACCACCGCCCGGCTCCTTTCTGGGTTTTGACTGCCTTAGATAAATATTTTAAGTGTAAGTGTGAAAACTGTCCATATCAGATTCCTTGATTTTTAGTTGAAAACAATAGATTTCCATATCTCCCAGATCAGAGTAAGATTTTGTAGTGTTGAGGCTTGGCTGTTCATATTTTCATGTATTTTTTGTTACCTACTCATTTTAATAGTATATTTTAAAAATTGAAAATAATATACAATTTTTACTGTTCAATGGTTTCTTTTGTCATTAGTATGCGATTTCAGGAAGGTTTTGTAAGTCCCCCAACCCCCGTACCTGCTAGCGGGTCTACCCTGGGCCTTATTCTTAGCTCTAGGCTACCATAAAGAGCTTTTTTTTCAGTGAGGAGGGACAAATGAAGACTCTCATGCTTGTAAGCTAGCAAGAAGTCTAGTTTCTGTTTGAATGTATCCGTCGTAGACATTTTATATAAATGAAATATACATACATGGACTGTTGTGACTAGCATCTTTCATGTAACAAAGTTCACACGTGTTCTGTTGGTTTGGTTTGGTTGTTTTGAGACAGGGTTTCTCTGTGTAGCCCTGACTGTCCTGGAACTCACTCTGTGGACCAGGCTGGCCTCAAACTCAAAGATCCTCCTGCCTCTGCCTCCTCTAAGTGCTAGGATTAAAGATGTGCATCACCATAGCCCGACTAGTGCACATGTTTTATAGCATGTATCAAACTTTATTTTATATACCTAAATATATTCATTAGCACTGATAAGCCATTTTAAAATTTCTATATGTCTGAGTGTGATGTGTGTGCCATGGCACTTGTGTGAATATAGAGGACAAACTCAGGTATCCTCACCCTCATCCCATTTCCATCTCCCTCCTCACAGGAGCATGGACATTACAGATGTTATTCAAGTGTTCACAGCTAAGTTCAGTCTCACATGTGGCTTCTGGGACTCCAAACGTAGGTCTTCACACTTGTGTGACCAGTGCTTTACCTACTGAAGCTCTTCTTTCGATGGATACTGATTCATCACATTTTATTTTTCCATTTATCAGTTAATATTTGTATCATGCACCTTTTGGCTGCATGACACCTATTCTAAACACAGTTGTCCACTGGGTGGACATTTTCAGTTCTTTGGGCTATGTACCTAGGTGTGGAATTGCTGGATCATATGGTAACTGTTGATATTTTAGTTGATTAATTTTTGAAATGTGGTCTCTGTAGCCCAGGCTGGCCAGGAGCTTGTGTGGTTTTACTTCAGTCTTCTGAGTGCTAGGATTCGCTTGGTGTTTACTGCTGTAGTGTGGCAGTGTGAACCTGGGCGAGTAGAACCTAAAATGTCTCAAGTCTCATGCAATATTCAACTTTATTCAGAGATCAGACAAGACAGTTTATTCCCTGAGGGTTAAGAAGAATCACCTGAGCACGTGTCAATCACAGGAGCAAGCCTCCTGTGGTTAAAAACAGCTGAAGTGAACTCATCCCTCCCACTATACCTTCAAAGACCACAAAATACATTCCAGGAACAATTCTATATTCTGAAGAAACTCGGGTCACAAGACTCATGTCTTGTCTTTTTATAAGCCGTCAGAAATCTCCCCTCACTTGGCCCCTGTGTTCGGCTTTCTGAGGAACTGTCAAAACTGTTTTGCAGCCGGGCAGTGGTGGCGCATGCCTTTAATCCCAGCACTTGGGAGGCAGAGGCAGGTGGATTTCTGAGTTCAAGGCCAGCCTGGTCTACAGAGTGAGTTCCAGGACAGCCAGGGCTACACAGAGAAACCCTGTCTCAAAAAACAAAAAACTAAAAAACCCAAAAAACCAAAACTGTTTTGCACATTAGGGATGCCACTTTCAATTCCCACAGAGAACCCCAAAGTCATATATAGTGTAGTTGCAATTTCTAAGCTGGTTGCATGTAGTGTTTAAATGCATGATCTGCCATATCCACAGAATAAGGACTCATCTCACATCTTGTTTCTCGAGGTTTTTGTTGTTTGTGTTTTTTGAGAGTCTCACTATGTAATGCTAGTTGGCCTGGAATTCTAGAACTCATTGTGTGGCCAGCCTGGCCTTGAGCTCCAGTTGATTTGTGTGCCTATGCCTTCCAGAGTGCTAAGACTAGAGACAAGTACCTGCTTGGTTGTTTTTAGGCAGGGTCTCCTGTGTTGTAGGTTGGCATTAGACATGCACTGGTTCATATGGTGCTGAGGATTGAACCTAGGGTTTCCTGTGTGTCAGGCAAGCCCTCTCTACCAGCTGAACTATGTCCCCTGCCTTCTCATCTTTTTAATCATGGAAGTTCCACCCTAAGCTGTTTCCAGCCTTAGCTCTGAGATGTATTGGCACCATGTGTGGGATACTGAAGCTATAGTGTCCATGGACAGAAGCTGTCTCCTCAGAACTGCAGTAACATAGGCTTCCTGAATCGTGGGGCCAGGCTGCTGTTACAGTTTGGGACCACAGAGTAGCAGTAGGGGAAATTTTTTTCATCAGTTTCTCTGGAATTGCCACTAATGTGCATGTTCATAGTTTAATTGACACATGGTAATTTCTAACCTCCAACTAACTCATAAATGCAACCACTAATAAGCATTTGTATACCAGTAATTTCCATTACAGTATTTCTTGCCCATTAAAAAAAACCCTTGAAATTGAAGGTTCAGTGTGCTAAAGGCTGGAATCTTGTCTTGGTGGTACCATGGGATTTCAAATTGTATCTAAATTAAGCAACTGCATTTTCAAGATACACGTCATTTTCTTCCTGAATTAACATTTTCCCCTTTATTTTTGCACTTGTTATTCCTGATCTTGCTAAATGTGTATTTATGGAAGGTGAGGGTAGATATATACTTAAACCCAAGCAGTCATCACAGCCTCTGAGTATCAGTTTCTGTTGTCTCCTTATTACTGGTTAGAAAGTTCTAGAGTCAAAGGTAAAATACAGCTATAGAGCTTAAACATCTCAAACCTAGTATACAAAGGAGGATTCATCCTTTTTCCTCCTGTGTTCCTCCTCTTGGGAAATGGCATGATGGTTCAGACAAGCCATCTCAGAGCCCTAGTTGTGGTAGGTGGAACCCTGTCACATCTCTTTGTTCAGTCATGTTACTTCTCACCAGTTCGTTACTAAGTCCATCCAGTTCCACACCAGTGCTCACTCCCATCCCCTTGCTGATGTGATGTAGAACATTCAGGTTCTGCACTTAAAGGCCCTGTCTAACTTATTTATTATTAGTAGTACTATACAATGAAATATTATGCATGTCCTGGTATTACCTTTGAGATCATCTGCAGATTTGACTGAGGTTTGAAAATCAAAACAAAATATCAACCACCTTCAAACACCTAGAGGTGGTTGATATTCACCCACTTAAAATCTTACCCATTTCCTGCTCAGAACCAAGTTTACCTTTAGCCTTGTAAGCAGTCCTAGGTTATGGTTCCTTAGCCATATTCCTTGTTCCCACTACTAACTGTCCTGCTTTGGCAGCTTATATCCACTTTCTGAACTGGAGTAGACAGAGAAACTTTTTGTAATTTATTTCTAAATCAGAGTGGGATCCTTTGTTGATACAGCACTGTCACCCCTGGTGTCCATGTCAGAGTGAGTCAAGGAGTCCTTTGGATCAGGCTAGGGAGTTCTCTGAAGCAGTCCACTGTGGTCCTCATTTCACCACATAACATCTGCTTCTACTCTTACTGAGTAAGATAAAGTGTTCCTACCACTGTGCTGTTCTGAAGACTGTCGATCTGCTTAGCGTACCCTGATGACCAAGAATGTTTTCCTTTGTTGACCTATCCCCAGCCCTTAATGCCAGAAGATGCATGGGGAATAGAGGCTATAATCCCCAAATAAGTTAATTCTAAAAAATGACTTCCTATATTGTTCATATAGTCTTCAGAATGGAGGTATATTAAAAAAACTTCACTGAGCGTTTCAGAAGTGAGATTCCTAATGCCATGCCTGCAGTGAAATGTCTTTGTAGAACTTTCTGCAGTGGAGAATCACAAGTGAAATGAATCTTCAGTGATCTGTGAAAATCATCAAGTACCCTTTTTCTGTGAACTAGCCATTTCTGTCCTCCAAAATGTGGCCAGGGACAAGCATGCCCTGTTCCTCTGTTGATAGAAAATGGTTTCTAGTAGCTGTAGTGCCTCCTTCATGAATAGAAATAGCTATTCCAATGAATGGTATAATATAAATTCAGAGTCATGTTCTGATCCAATTAAGCTATTAAATAATATCAAGTCCCTACTATGACTGTATTTTTAAAAATGTCAGGAGAAGCAAGAAAAGTAAATGTATGTGTCAGGAGAGTTCCCCAAGATTGGTGACCCGTTAGATAAACCATGAGACTCGGCACATAATGCTGCTTATGGGATGGAGTGCAGAAGAAACCACGAGGTAGTCTAGAGTTCCTCTGCCACTAGAGCCCCACAAGATATCCCCTGAGTAAGGAGAGTTGTGACAGCACATAGACGGTGGTGTGGTCTACAGGGAGCCTCTTTAGACACACAGTGGTTTTCCCTAGGGTACCTTATGCCTGGTCTGTGTCAGACTCCTAGAATGAAAGGTGTGTGGCATGGGTCATAGCTTAGACACAAGGAACTACTTTTAGCATGTAGGGGATGAACTGTATAACAATCAAGTTGCTGGATAGCAGGAAAAGACCAACCTGGCAAATGTGCCCTCCTGATTAAAGGTGGCAGTTCTTAGGGAGACCTATGTTACCCTTCATTATAATCTATCCTGTGAGGTCTCATGTGAAACAAACTTGCCTTTGTGCCCCCCTCCACGCCCCGTGTGTGTGTATATACTTACCTATGTAGGTGTGTATGTGTAGGCCAGAATTTTTTCAATTGACCTTGTTTGTTTTTGAGACAGTCGTCTTTGTAACCTTGGCTGTCCTGGGACTATGGAAACCAGACTGGCTTCCTCAAACTTAGAGCAATCTACCTCTACCTCTGGAGCACCAACTAAAGGCATGGCTACCGTGCCTACCATGTCTAGCTCTGCCTTACATCTGAGAGAAGATCTCTTACTGAGTTCAGAGCTCTCTGATCTCCTCAGCTCCTGCGTTGTCTTTTTATTCCTCATTATTGCCCTTTGCTGTTTAGTTTAGGAGGACCAGGGAGAGGGAACGGATGCCTGAGTAATAACAGAGGGCATGGGATTCACATGTTTTAGCAGGATAAGCAGTTTTTGAGAATGATGACCACAAAAATAGACACCTAATGTCAGTTATCCACATATTTTTCTGCTGTAGCTGAGAAGGCTAAGGCTATTCATGCATACAGAGTAGAATGCTATTTCCTCTCCTCAGAAACTAAATTAAAGCCTTCCTTATGGTTTTTGTAGTTCACTGGAAGAGTTCCTGTTCTCTCTGGTGAAGATTCTAGGCACCAGGCAGTAGAGTTAGAGTTGAAGCTTATTCAACATGTTCAGTGCTGATTCTGCATTTTATCCCTGAAAATTACTAGGAGATTGGAGAGACAAGTTTCATTTCTGGATTGTGCTGTGCTCAGTGATGTATATCTGGGGTAGGAGGTCTATGAGAATATATGTTTTTCTCTTCTTCCCCTTTTGGAATGACAAAGTGTTTAAAGTGACTTAATCATTTCACAGATAATCCAAACCTTGTTGTAGGCTTAGCTCTATGAATTATTTGAGGTTATTTAATTAGAATATATTTGATTGAATGCATATGAGCCAGCTGTTTAGATTAAAAAAAAAGATTGTCCTTTTCTTAGTTCAATACATAATTTTTAAAATTAGGTGTCATGTTTGATTAGTAGGTTGGCAGGTTGTGAGCATCAATATTATAAAATGCTTCTATGAATAATTAAAAATTTTGTTTTTCTAAGAGACACTGATGGGAAAAGATTTGATTTATAATGGCTTTAAATATAACCAATTTAGGGGCGAGAGAGATGGCTCAGTGGTTAGGAATATTTGCTGTTCTGGCAGAAGATTAAAGTTGGTTTCCAGCACTGTATCAAGTGACTCCCAACTACCAGTGACTCCAGTTCTAAGGGACCTGGGGGCGGGTATGTGTGCAAATGTACACACATACATACATGCTCAGATACATGCATGCAAGCACATAAATACACACAATTTTTACACATACATTCCTAACATTTCATTTATATTTTTTCCTCTGAACAGACTTCATGCTTTCTTATTTGTATTTTAGTGTGTATAGAATCACAGCTTTTTAAAAAGGTTGATAAGATGGAAATGTTTTCTGTCTTTCAATAGAAGAATCCATTCTTCAAGCCAAATGAATTTGAATAGAATTACCTGTTAGTGATCTAACCCAGGGCCTCATGCATACCAGGCAAGCACTGCCTCTGAGCTACATCCTACCCCTGGTTTCCAACCAGAGTTGTTGGTTATTATATTCTGTCACAGCAACAGAAAGCACACTGGGACACTTGGTTTATAATAGATAATTGGATATTTTTAGCAGATTGTACTGAGTTTGCTGTCTTGAGTTACAATATGCTAATGAAGCATGCAAATTGTCCACAGACAGTGATGTTTAAAGAAGGCCTTCCCTATTTGTTAGGGTCCATAGTTCCTTTGTCTGTATTTTACGAATTTTGTGCTTATAATCTGTTAGGATGAACAAAGGCAGCTTTTTTTCTGTATTCATCTGTGGGTAAAAAGGGGCAGGTTATATGAGTTCACATAGCACATGCATGTATTCTGGTTCTAGGCTTGTAGGATTTGAGTTTTCTGCATGGACACCATCCTTATGAGAGTCCATACAACCATCTGAGTGTAGTGCTTAGCCTTCTTATCAGAAAACAAAGGATTAGTGTCCATATACTTATTAGTCTGAAGAAAGTAGCTCATTTCTACTTTGTTAGGTGCCATGTTTTTTGATGTATAACTTTTCTGTTTGTTTTGCAGTGGAAGATTGATGATAAGCCTGTAAAAATTGATAAGTGGGATGGATCAGCTGTGAAAAACTCTCTGGATGATTCTGCCAAAAAGGTACTTCTTGTGAAAACATGAGAGCATGCTTTCAGCCTGTGGATGTGCCTCCTCTTTCTTCTCTTCCTTGGAATGGCCATAGTTTTCACAGTTGGAAAATAAGCTAAAAGGGGCTTCTAAAATTATTACCGAATAAGTAGGAGGAAGTGGGTTATAACACGAATGTTGAGATATCAAGAAAATTGGTAACTCATTGTTCTGAGCTTAGTTAGCTTAGAGCACATAGACCTGGGAAGACAGCACATTCATCTATGGTGAGCCCGTTTGCAAAGGGAAAAAATGTTAGCTGTGTCCTATGGGAAAAGTTGAGAATTTTAAAACTAAGGACTTGTTAAGTGTTCCCCTCCCCCCAGGGGAGTGTTCTTTAAAGAGGGTTTGAGTCTTCTTTGTGTAGAGTGGTAAGGTGCTAGTTGAAGAGAACTGTGTTCATCCCTACAGTTCATGACATGACTTGAGATGGGAACCAGTAAACACAAGCCATAGGAAGAAAACATCATTCTGACCTTACATCCCACTTCTCACTAGGTACTCCTGGAAAAGTACAAGTATGTGGAGAACTTTGGTCTTATTGACGGTCGCCTCACCATCTGTACCATCTCCTGCTTCTTTGCCATAGTGGCTTTGATTTGGGATTACATGCATCCCTTTCCAGAGTCCAAGCCAGTTTTGGCTTTGTGCGTCATATCATATCCTTTTCAATGTTATGGTTTGCTTTTTAGTAACAGTTCAAAAATATCTACCATTAAGTCATCTTTGCTTTAAAAATATAAAAGCTTTGATTTTCGAGCTTGCTAATATTACAATTAACATTAAAATTGTGCCTGTAAATTCATGTTGCATCATTGATAGTTTATACTTAATAAGGTTACTTTATCTGTAATGTATTTAGTTATTAACTAATAGGAACACCAAAACTGTCACACAATGGTAGTGACAGGAGTCAATCTTTTAACCTGTTAGACTTTCTGCTAGACTGGGTTGCTTTAATCCACTTATTCTAGACTATTAGTAGAAAAGCTTTGGATTATAGAAATTTGAATTTGTTTCCTACTTTTCTTTGAAGATGAGGAGCTGGCCAGGGAGGTCCTGAGCATGAACTGTGGGGTTTGGCCTTGTGTTTCAGTGAAATTGAAGACCCCTTCTGGGGCTACACAACATGAGTTTGAAATCCAAGGTGTTTTGTGATCTTGTGTTAGAGGAAAAAAATGTAATTGATACCTATTCAGATTTGTAAAAATGAATGGGATTCTGGGCATGGTCACATACACTTGTGATTCTAGCTCTCAGAAGGCTGAGTCAGGATGATTTATGAGTTTCAGGCCAGCTAGGGCTACCTGGTAAAACCTGTGTCATTTAAAAACTGGGAGAAAAAAAAAGAGGACAGGGAGATGATCCAGTTGTTGTTGTTTAAACGATTTATTTATTTATTATATGTAAGTACACTGTAGCTGTCTTCAGATACACCAGAAGAGGGCATCAGATCTCATTATGGATGGTTGTGAGCTACCATGTGGTTGCTGGGAATTGAACTCGGGACCCTGAAAGAGCAGTCAGTGCTCTTAATGGCTGAGCCATCTCTCCGGCCCCGATCCAGTTGTTAAGATGTTTGCTACACAGCACAGAGACCTGGCTTTAGAACCCCAGCACCCACATAAAAAGTTGGCCATGGTAGCACAGGTTTGTAATCCCGATCAGTGCTGAGGAGCCGAAGGCTAGGACCCAGAGCCATCTAGCCAGCCAGGCTTCCGAGTCAGTGAGCTCCAGGTTGTTGCAGTGAGAGGCCCGGTCTCAAAAAATTAGGTGGAGAGTGGTATAGAAAGACACTTAGTATCAACCCCTGGCTTCCATACACACATGTCTCTGTGTACCC
Source organism: Montemys delectorum (assembly GCA_019843815.1). Classification (NCBI taxonomy): domain Eukaryota; kingdom Metazoa; phylum Chordata; class Mammalia; order Rodentia; family Muridae; genus Montemys; species Montemys delectorum. The sequence goes on from JADRCD010207606.1 coordinate 14,845, forward strand.
ATACATACATAATACATACAGGTAAACATATATATGCATATACCCCACACAATTGTAAAAGAAAAAAAATTAGGCAAGAGATTATAGTATATTTGATATATAATATAGACGGTCCCCAAATTCAAGAGTTTAGCTTAAGATTTCTCTACTTTATAATGGTATGAAAGAATATTTACCCAGCCGTTGTGGTTTTCATTTTCAATATAAAACTCAATAAATTACATCAGATAGCATGCTGTTATGTAGTAGGCTTTTTATTAGATGAATTTGCCCAATTGCTAGCTGATGTAAATGTTCTGAGCACATTGAAGGTAGGCTAGGCTAATTAATCTATAGTGTTTGGAAGTTTAGTGTATGCATGTATTTTTAATTCATCGTTAACAAAATCCTATTGTAAGTTGAATTTTGCCTCTTTTTTATGATAAACATTATTTCTTAAGATATGCAATGCAAAGAACTTTTATTATAATCGTAATTATAAAATTTATATGCATTCTGTAGTAATGATTTCTTTGTAGTCCCCCACTCCTATTTCTTGTCCCTTAGCTTATCTGTATATAACTGTTTTACACTATTTGGGGGGTCCATCAAGATGGCTCTGAAGGTGAAGGCATTTGCTGATATCCAGAGTGAAGGGAGAGAACCAACTCCTGCACACACCTTGACATACTTTCGTCCATATGTTGCCCCAAATAAATAAATGTAAAAATCTAAGAAAGTACAGGTTCACATTGCTCTGTGGAACTCTACCACTAACTAATTATATATAAAGACATTACTTTCCTGAGGTTGAAGAGAGTGCAGTAGTTAAGAATTCTTGGTGTACGTGCAGTAGACTGGAGTTTTATTCCCAGAACCCATGTCGGGGCCTTCTAGCCATCTGGAATTGCAGCTCCAGGGGACTTGACACAGTCTTTGGGTTTCCACAGGTGCTCACACTAATGTACACATACCTTATATGAACACACACACATTTACTCTATCTGAGGTGAGTAGCAAGCCATCTTAGTAAAGCACCTGATTAAAAATAGTTTTAGTAGTAGATGGTTCCTGGACTTGTCAACAAGTAATCTTTGACTCTTCAGTTAGATTAATTATGCTAGTCTGAAGTTTTCACTGTTGAAGCAATGTAAAAGAATAGATCCTAAGTTCTAGAGACCATTCTCAAAACAATGACAGCAGCCTTAATATACACAATCTCCAAAAGAACTACTTTGATAGTATTTCGGTTACATTTATATAAAGCAAATCATGGTCCTAAGTTCATGTTCTATATATAGTGCTAGTGACTACCATTATAAATAACTACTGTGTGCTACATAGTTATATATAGAAACCTCATGACAAATCTTGTTTATTTGAGACGGAATCTCAGTACACTAGCCTTAAACTTGCAATAGTCCTGACTTAGCCTCCCAAGTGTTGAAATTATAGGTGTGTACCACTATACCTAGCTTCACGACAATTCTAAAAGTTCAGTATTCTCCTCATTGTAGACATCAGGATGAGTGGGGAAGAAATTTATTAAATGCTGAAATGCAAATCCAAGACTGTCTTAATTCCAAAGTCTATGTCCTTTGCACTGTACTTTCTGCCTCTTTAGTTGATAAAATTTGAATAACA
>JADRCD010207608.1:0-15235 GCA_019843815.1 Montemys delectorum
AAAAAAAAAAAACATGGTGATTTATTCCTAAGAGAAAAAGGAGGATATGGAGAAGAATTGCAGATTAAAATATGTAAAATGATGTAGTTATATGCTAATTTCAAAATAAAAATGAAACAAAGCAAATAATAGAAATGGGGCAGTATATGATGTTTTAAAATAAATGTATGTGTGTTGTAGACCACTGAAATCAAGCTGAACATTTCTTTCTTCTCAAATATTAATCATTTCTTTATGATGAAATGTTAAAAATTCATTTTTATCCCTTCTAGAAACAGCGCATTATCATTACCTGTTGTCATCGGACATGGAAGTCTGTCACTGGTCAGTCTGTCACCTTCCCTTTCCCAATATTCCTTGCTGCCTCTGACACCTACTATTCTACACCCAGCTTCTGTGAGAGTCACCAATTAGAGCCTCTATACAAATCAGATTATGTAGCAGACTTTTTTTTTAATGACTTGTTTCTCTTAGTACAGTAATCTGCATGTCAAGCGATGGATTTTAATTTGGTTTTATAGGCTAAATAGTAACCTACTGTATGTGTGAGTCAGACTTTTAAAAATTAAGAAGTGGCTAGATACTTAAGATCTTTAAAATGTTTTGCCTTTTGAAAAGTGCTACCATCAGCTTAGGTGTACAGATGTGTTGTCACGTGCTCCTTTCCCCTTGTTTGCCAAAATATCTATCCACGGAAATCTAGGTGAAATTTTAAATTCTTGTCATTTTGGAGGAAATGCCATAATGATTTCCGTAATGACTATGCTAATCTACATCTTACCAACACTGTAGGAGGAATCTCTTTTCTCTGCATCTTTGTCATCACTGGTTATATTTAATCACTTTATTTCCCAGGCTAAGATGATGTCTCATTGTGGTTCTGAAGGACATTTTTCTCCCAATTAGAATAATGAACATTTTTCAAATACAGATTAGCCATTTTTTGTGTTCTGATCTTTAAGCCCATTATCCACTTGCAAAAGTGGAGGTTTTGCTATTGTGCTCTTGGGATTCTTTATGTACACTTGTGATTAACCCTTTGTAAGGCATATACTTTACAATCATTCTGTCTCATTCTTGGAGTATCTGCTCTCTATTGATCTTCTTAGCAAAGAAAATACATTTTAATTCATGTAAGACCTTTCATATAGTTTTTCCTTAATTGCCTTCCTAAAACATTTTGAAGCTACTTGTAAACATCATTTTCACTCCAAGATTCTGAATCATTCTTCCCTGTACTTTGTTGTTTTTGTTTTTGTTGTTGTTGCTGCTATTTTTGTAATTTCATAGTTTAAAGCATTATATGTAATTCTCTGATTCATATTATATTAAGCTATGAGAAATATTAGTCAATTCATTTATTTTCATGTGGATTCAATTTTATCCTCAACATTTATTACAAAGACTATCCTCATATATAAATTGAGATTTTTATATATGTAAAAACATTTATTTAATATGATTTTCAAATGCTTATTTAATGGTGTTAGAGTTTGTCCTGAATCCTTCATGTACTATTTATTTTTTTCATTGTTTTGATAAAATACTTTCCAAGGAAGGGTACCTTTAAGAGAGAGATGTTTCCTTTGGCTCACAGTTTAAGAATACAATTCGTTATGTCTGGTAAGGAATAGTGTTGGGGACAAGAGGCAGTTAGTCACATCACAGCTGTAATCAAAAAGCAAAAATGGGTAGATATTGGTCACTTTGTCTTTCCTATGCCATAATAGAAGCAGTTCCCATATTCAGGGTTGGTGTTCCCTCCTCCATTAAGCCTATCTGGAAACACTTTGACACATATTCATCTTCCCTAAAGAACATAAAGTTCATCTCATAGGTGATTCCAATTCAAGTCAAGTTGACAACAAAGATGAAGGATCACATTTTGTTTCTAAGCAAAAGTTGTCACAATTTATCAAAGCCCAGCCTGCCTTTCAGACTTGGAATGCCTATCTCAGACATCTGAGCAGTCAAGCAGATATTACAGAAGGAGTTTTAGTTAGTTCCCTTCATATTGCTATACCAAGCACACAGGATGAGTCAGTTTATTAAAGGATACGAGTGCTCTGATCACATTTTGAGGCTAATGCCCATGATGGATAAGTGAGCCTAATGATTTTTTGTATGGATGGAAATACTGACAGAGAAAAACTGCTCACTTCAGAGTCAGAAGTGAAGGAATATTAAAGAACATCATCATAAAGCTTACATACTCCCACTCTGTCCCTCCTTCTAATGGACCACGATAAACAGGAACTATAGACCTGCAAATGGGATACTGGAACATGGGCCTTGGGCAGGCTTTATAATCTCAGATATAGCAATGGCTTATCAGTTTACCTGCCTTTTCTCACATGCTTGAAAACGGTGTTTTGTTTTACTAATATCAAACAGGAAAAAAATTTAAGAGAATAAAATGAATATAAAGTAACTTAAAAATTATTTGTTAAATATGTATGTTTCATTTGATTGTTTCAGAGGATACGGTGTAAAACTTCATATTCTCTTGCGATATTTTTACTTCAGAAAAAAAAAGTATGGCCAATACTCTTATTTGGGAATGCACTGAAATCAAGTTTAAGTACAACTATGTACTCAAAGGAAATACCTAAGTAAGAACTTCTTCAAAAGTTAACATATGCTGCTGTGTCAGAAAGAGACATTTTAATCTTCTATTAATAGAATAATCTATATAATGGTCTTAAAGTTATTTTTGGTAAACATTATTCATTCTAAAACACTACTTCAGGCCTTTACCTCCAAATATATGACCTTATACTATCTAAAACCCTGAGGAGTAACAGAGTGGCTCATTAAATCTGTTCTGAATGTAGCCCTCAGATGAGATGTACTACGATTTTCAGAGAGCTGCACCTTGCAATTTGAGGCCAAGACACATGAGTTCCCTGATTTGTCTGCTTTAACAAACAGTCACAGGATTCATCACTTAACCAACCTCAAGTAAAAGTCAGGCTGAAATCTATAAAATGTGGCTTCAGTTTAAACGAACCCCACTCCAACTGTCTCATGAAATAGCAGTCATTTAAGCATTTCTTTGCTTTACATCACCACAAGAAATAACATGACAGGGTGAATTATACTACATACTAAAATAAATTTATGCTGTTCATCAAAAAAATGAGATGGACTTCAATTATTTACATATAATATCATACAAGTCAACAACATATGAATGCAGCACCATGCCTCTCAGTGTAACATAGAATATTAAGAAACAAAGGTTTGAAAAGTCACAGTAAAGTACAACTGAAGAATACTGAATTCAGTAACGATCTTTTGTGCAGATAGGCACATTAGTCAGAGTACAAAATAAGTGTTTAGGAGTTATAAATATAAAATATAAGATGCTGCTTATATCTGAGGAAAGAGGATTTGATGCCCAGCTATGAAACAAAATCAATGCACATGTTTCCTGACAACACACAAACAGATCTTGAAAAAGAGGAAATAATGGTATTTATTTTCTATATCTAATAACACTCACATTTTTATCCTCTGGCTAGCAAAAACTTACTTTCAAACATTTATTCAAAACATATGTCTGTCCAATGTATTTTTTAAAACAATGAGTACACTGTAGCAGAAACTATTTTTTATTTCAAATAAATTGTTTACACTAAAGAAATAAACATAATTTTACCTTCTCTTAAATCACTATGCAGTAAATTCTGTTTTCATATTTTCTATCTCTCACTGTAGCATTTATTTTGAGAAGCACATACATATTCAATTAAGCATAGTGGGTCTTTTTAGTCAGTTACCATTTTCTATGAATTCTATGCTACAAAAGCAATGCATTAACTATCTGAATATAGTAAATCTGAGGTTTAGCAAACAGCTAGGCAGTTAATATAGATATAATATTTTCCAGTTTGGAAAATAATGTTAGTATTAATAACATATTACAATTTTTATATTTTTGTGAAACTGTTGCTGTCAGCCTGTAGTAGAACTTACTTTCAGGTTAAGTCCGTGAATTCAAAAGCTTTTGTTGACTTTTCAAGCCTAACATATTTCTTCTTGATCTTTTTTATCATTCTAAAAGTAAACATAGAAATTTTTTTTACAATAACTGATTCCTTTCTCTTAACTTAATAATCTCAGTGTTGCTCTATGTCTCTCTCTGGTATGTACACAAGTGTATACACATGTAGATGTGCAAGTGTATATGCTTGTGTGCATATGTGTAACGTAATTTTAAGGCGAAAGCTGTAAAAATATCTCCTGTTAAATCTATTAAAATACTACCAGCAGGTAGACTTGAATATGTCCATGAAAACAAACACATGTAACAACCATGCACATCTAAAATTTTCTCATTTATATTAAATGACTTAATCTTTGAAACCTCTGTTACCTATATACCCCTACATCGTAAACATATTAGCATTTGGTGGAAATAAGTAAGACGTAACCCTTTTTAATCAGTGTTTACTTGGCAGATGATTGGAAAATAATAGAATGAATGAACACATTGTTTCAAAAGTACTAGGTACTAGAGAGATTGTGCAAGTTTGAAATAAAGAATATGTTTTTGTTTGTTTTATTTTTTAGTGTTTTTATTTATTTATTTATTTATTCATTCATTCATTCATTCATTCATTTATTCATTGACTTTACATCCAGATCACTGCCACCTCTCTCGGTCTTGCCCGTAGAGTTTCTTCCCATTCCCTGTCCCCTTCTCCTCTCAGAGGGTGGAGGGCCCCCTGGATATCCCCCTACCTTAGCACATTAAGTCTCTGCAGGTCCTCTCCCACTGAGGCGTACAAGGCAGCCCAGATAGGAAAACATATTCCACAAACTGGCAGTAGCTTTTGGGATAGCCCGTGCTCCACTTCTTGGGGGACCCACATGAAGACCAGGCAGCACATTTGCTACATGTGTGCAGTAGGCCTAGGATGTCTGTGTATGCCCTTTGGTTGTTGGTTGAGTCTCTGAGTGGTGGAAGAGTCCAAGATAGTTGACTCTATTGGTTTTCCTATGGAGGTCCTATCCTCCTCAGGGCCCTCAATTCTTCCTCCAACTCTTCAAGACGAGTCCCCAGGCTCCATCTAATGTTTGGCTCTGGGTCTCTATCCCTCTGAGTAGTCTGCTAGGTAGAACCTGTGAGAGAACAGCCATGCTAGGCTGCTGTCTGCAAGCATAACAATATCATTGGTAGTGTCAGGGTTTGATGTGTGTCCATGGGATGAGTTTCAAGTTGGGTGGGTTATTGCTTGTCAGTCTCCTCTGTCTCTGCTACATTTCACATCTTGAATTTCCTGTAGACGTGATAATTTTGAATTGACAGTTTCGTAGGTGAGATCGTGTACCTATTTCTCCACTGGGGCCCCTGCCTGGCTACAGGAAGCAATCTCTTCAGATTGCTTATCCCCACTGCTGTGAGTCTCAGCTGAGTAACCACCACTGATAGATACTTGGTTGGCTTCCTTATTTTTTTTATGGTTGTTTTAAAAAAAATTTTATTATATATTTTCTTTTTTTCAATGACTTTACTTTTCTTTTTTATTAATTAATTTACGTTCCATATTTTATCCTCCCCATCCACCCTCCAACTGTTCCACATCCCATTCCTCCTCCCCACCCACCTGCCTCCATATGGATGTGGATGTTCCAATCCCCCACCCTGCCTAACCTCTAAACTTCCTGGGGACTCCAGTCTCTTGAGGGTTAGGTGCATCATCTCTGAATGACCATAGATCTGGCATTCCTCTACTGTATGTGTGTTGGGGGTCTCATATCAGCTGGTGTATGTTGCCTGTTTGGTGGTTCAATGTTTGAGAGATCTCAAGGGTCCAGATTGAGACTGCTGGTCCTCCTACAGGATCGCCTCAGCTTCATTCAGGCTTCCTTAATTCAACAACAGGTAGTCAGCTGCTTCTGTCCATTGTTTGGGTGCAAATACCTGCATCTGATTCTTTCAGCTGCTTGTTGGATATACCACATTGCACATTTACCCATTCTTCAGCTGAGGGACATCTAATTTGCTTCCACTTTCTGGATGTTATGATTAAAGCTGCTATGAACATAGCTGAGTAAGTACCCTTGTAGGTAAGGTGGAACATCCTTTAGGTATATCCCCAAAAGTGGTATAACTGGGTCCTGAGGAAGAACTTTAACCCGTTTTCTAAGAAACTGAGAAATTGACATCGAAAGTGGTTGGTTGCACACAAATGTGCACTCCCATCCTAATGGAGGCATGTTCCCCTTGTACCACATCTTCACCAGCATGTGCTATTTGGCTTTTTATCTTAGCTGTTCTGATGGGTACAAGATGGAACCTCAGAGTTATTTTGAGTTGTATTTTCCTCATTACCAAGGACTTTTTATGTTTCTTTAAGTGCTTCTATCCTCTTCAAGATACTGGTGAGAATTCTCTGTTTAGCTCTGGACCCCGTTTTTAATTGGGTTATTTGGCTTGTTAGCATTTAATTTCTTGAGTTTCTTTTATAAAACTTGGATAATATCCCTCTGTCAGATATAGGGTTGATGAAGATCCTTTCACAAGCTGTAGGCTGTCATTTTGTCCTATGGACAGTGCCCTTTGTCTTAAAGAAGCTTTGCAGTTTCTTGGGATCTCATTTATTTGTTTTTTATCTTAGAGACTGAGCCATTACTATCCAGTTCAGAAAGTTGTCTCCTATACCAATGAGTTCAAGGCTTTTCCCTACTTTCTTTTCTGTTAGAATTAGTGTATCTGTTTTACGTTGAAGCCTTTGATTCACTTGGTGAATCTTATGCAGGGTAACAGATATGGATCTATTTGCATTCATGAAGACATCCAGTTGGACTAGCACCATTTGTTAAAGATGCTTACTTTCATCAATTGTATATTTTGGCTTCTTTGTCAAAAATCAAGTATCTATAGGTATGTGGGTTTATTTCAAGGCCTTAGATCCAGTTCCACTGACAGATTGATCAACCTATCTGCTACTGTACCAATACTGTTCCTCTGCAGTAAACCTTGAGGACAGGAATGGTGCTACCTCCAATTTTTAATTTTTCAATATATTTTTTAGCTATACTCTGCTTTTTGTTCTTCTATATGACGTCAAGCATTGTTCTTTTCATGTCTGTGAAAAATTTTGATGGGAATTGCATTGACTCAGTAAATTGATTTTGGTAAAATGGCCATTTTCACTATGTTAATCCTACAGATTTATGAGAATGGAAGAGCATGGAAGACAAGGGACAACTGCTTTTCTGAAACCTATGCTCTCTTTTCTCTCTCTTTCTCATGTCATTTGAATATTTGCCATTCCTACTTCTGCGAACCATGGAGAGCATAAATCTACTTGAGCTAAGAATTTTTCTAACATCTGTTTTTTAAATCCTGTTCCTTTTACCTGATGTAGCTCTTGGCTGCTGACAAATGTCTATATAGAATTCCCCTGTCCCAAGTGTGCTGTCACCACTAGGTGAAATCCTCTCAAATGTACTTCCTGCAACAACAGCCTCCAAAAAATAAAATGTATACCTAAAGCTAGCATCAATGCTGTTTGTTGCTTAGCACCATGCAGGATACTGTTACTTTTCTTCTGTTTTCTGTGGAGCTCCACCCAAGAAATCGTTTCTCAGTGGGTCCCTCCTAACCTCTGTTTTTAGTCCCCTCATTTGGAGGACTAATAATCGTCCAGTGGCCATGGAGAACTGGGTCTACCTGAAAGGGGAGCTAGAAATGAAAAAGGACAAAAAGACAGGTGTGAGAGAGAGGATGAAGCCAAGAAAAAGTTTGATATTTAAAAAAGTTTAATATTCAGCACTATGTTTATATAGGGAGAACCTACAGACCCATCCTTTGTTTCAGTCTGTTTCTCAAAGCTACTGTAGGAAATTGCAAATGCAAGGCCAGCCTACTCCAAATAGATCCAGAAACCATTGTAGATTTGTTTAGCCTACTCAAGGCTCAGGAAAAGGCACCAGGATGGGAAAGCAGTATTAGAACAAATTTAGGATCAGAGGAAACATTTTCTAAGGTAGGAAGGAGGTCACTATCTGGTAACTAAAGGTTATAAAGTGGGAATGGATAAATTATTGTAGGTGCAAGGACAGACTGGTTTATTTATGTGAAACTTAAATCCAATGAGACATAAGGCAGATGATTTTTCTCTTAACAAAACCATGCTAACTTATGCCATAAAAATTATTTCTTTAAACTTATAGTGAACTCATGGGTGGTAAATAACAAATAATGAATGTTTAGTTAGGTACTTGTCTTAATAGAAAGGCATGTAAACATTTCTGCTGTAACTCTTTGTAATTTTATGACATAAGCTATTGTCTTTAACTTGCTATGATCTTATGAAATATAGATGCTTAAGAAAACCTGTAATTCATTTTCCTGAGAAAGTATAAATATTAAGAAGGTCAGTAAAGAGAGGATTTAGCTCTTCTCAGTTTAATCCAGTATGGGTTTATCTCTGTGTATGGGTGCCGCTTTCTTCAACTTCATGCAGAATGAGTAAATGTTTTCTCCGTGCATGAACTTTCTTCTTTCGTTGTTTCTTTCTCTTCTTTACTTTTCTCTCTGGTTCACAGAGATGAAGAAATCCAAGCCTCTCAGCTGGCAAACAAGAAGTCCTTTAGCCAGAGAGGAAAAGGTCCTAGCATTTAAGCCTTTTTTTCTTCTCCTTAATCCCCTACTGGTGAACAGCAGGTATTAATTACCAAAAGCCAGTAGCCTCTTGCCTTAGAATAGCAATGAGTTAAAAAAAGGTAAATGTTATAAAACAAAAAACAAAAAACAAACAAAACAAAACAAAACAAAAAAAAACCCAACAACTTTTACTCTTGCATAAATACGTTTTGTCCCTGAGAGCACTGACTACATACCCCTTCGCTGCCTTCCTTGGCAAAATCCTGTAATGCTGGGCTGGTCACTGGCAGGAGTTCTCTGGTAGAATTTGAGAGTTATATATATATTATCATTAACATTCACAAATATCAATACTTTGACTTCTTTCTAATTTTTGCCTTCTTGATCTTCATTAGTTGTCTTATTTCTTTAGCTAGAACTTCAAGTTTTATGTTGAATAGATAGGGAGAGTGGGTAGCATCGTCTTGTCCCTGATTTTAGTAAAATTGCTTTAAGTTTCTCTCCATTTTATTTAATGTTGGCAATTGGCTTGCTGTATACTTTTTTGAATATGTTTAGATATGCACCTTGTATCCCTGATCTCTCTAAAACTTTTAACATGAAGGGCTGTTGCATTTGTCAAAGTATTTTTTCAGCATCTAATGAGATGACCATGTGATTTTTTTTCAGTTTGTTTATGTGAGGAATTATGTTGATGGATTTCATATGTTGAACTATGCCTGCAACCCTAGGATGAAGCATACTTGATTATGTTGGATCATGTTTTTGGTGTGTTTCTGGATTCAGATTTTGAGTATCTTATTGAGCATTTTTATATCAATATTCTTAAGAGAAATCAGTCTGAAGTTCTCCTATGTTGAGTCTCTGTGTGATTTAGCATTAGATTGTATCTTCCTAGAATGATTTTGGCAGTGTTCCTTCTATTTTTGTGTTGTTGAATAGTTTGAGGAGTATTGGTATTAACATATTTGAAAGTCTGGTAGAATTTGGCATCAAAGATCATCTGACTCTTGTTTTTTAGCTGTTGTTATTGTTGGTTGTTTGTTTGAGAGGCTTTCAATGACTGCTTCTATTTCCTTAGGGGTATAGTGCTGTTTGAAGAATTTACTGATCTTGATTTAGCTTTGGTAAGTGGTATCTGTCTAAAGAATCATCCATTTTCTTAAGATTTTCCAGTTTTGTGAGGTACAGGGGCTGCAGACTGGGTTCGTTGCCGGGACCTCAATTTCCACGGGACAAGAGTTCTGGTCAGGTGGGCAATTAAGTCGGCGGATGGCAATCAGACTCGACGCAAGGGTGTGTGAATCTGAATGTATTTCTTAAAAATGGCATCAGACTTTTATAGTCATTAGAAAAGAGAGATGATAAATCTGGCAGCTCAGCAGTTAAGGTACATCTGAGGCCACCTGAAACACTGGGTCTAAAGCAGTCACCTCTTCTGGATAGGCGTTGCATCCCCCAGACCCAAGCACTCTGGGCCTGGGGGACTGCAGACTGCCTGTCTCTAAGTCCTAGTTCATCTAAGTTCCTGTGCAAGTCCTCGTCCAAAAGAGAGCACAAAGTGAGAAGCAGGCTTATACAGGCTTTTGAAGTAAGACACAATGGTTTGGATTTCCTCCTCTTTTGCTATATCTCTCTTTTCATTTCTTATTTTGTTTATTTAGAAATTGTCTTTCTGTCTTTTGGTTAGTTTGGCTAAGGGTTTGTCTATCTTGCTGATTTTCTCAAAGAATCTGCTCTTGGTTTTGTTGATTCTTCATATTGCCTTCTTTGTTTCTAAATGATTTATTTAAGGTCTGATTGTGATTTTTTTCCTGGCTTTTACTACTCTTTGATTTGCTTCTTTTTTTCTAGAGCTTTCAGGTATACTTTTAAATCACTGGTATGAGAACTTTCTAAATTTGCATATGTTGTGCCTTCATTTTCACTGAATTCTAGAAAGTCTTTACTTTAATTTCTTTCAGTATTTCTTCTATGTCTCAATTATCGTTGAGTTCTGTTTGTTTCTCTAAGTTTGTATGTTTTGTGGCGTTTCCGTAGTTGTAGAAGTTCAAAGGTAATACACACTGGTCTTGTAAGATACAAGGCATTATTTCAATTCTCTCGTTATGTATTGAGGTATGTTTTGTGGCTGACTACATAGACAATATTGGAGAAGGATCTCAACCCTGTGGTGATGAGAAAAAGATATAGTTTTTTGTATTGGAGTGAAATATTTTGTAGATGTATGTTAGGTCCATTTGACTCATAATGTTACTCAGTTTCATAATTTCTTGCCATATTCTTCCTGACATCTATGGAATTTCAAGCCCTGGGAGACAGAAATGGTAATATTTGCATTTCTTTAACTTTTTGCTATTTTAGGACTAAGTACTCCTGCTTTCTGATAATTAAATATTGCTGTAAAATAGCAGAGAATTAGGTAAAGGATTTATTTCTAGTGCTCCCTTCTCTGGCAAGCCAGATGGGAATACTTCACTGACCTGGCTCATTAACTTCTTGTGAACCACAGAGAAAGGAAAGGAAAGAAGGAAATTATTTTACATAGACAACTCACACAGACTCATATACACTCATACATACAGACATTTTGGCCCAAGCTCAACCTCCTGTTTCATCTACTCCACAACTATTAGTGCATACACAAACAGGCATATACATTTAGTGTATGGATGGAAGGGGGAGAGCCCCCTAAGTAAACACTTTATTTCTATTCCCTGGCATTTTTAAGACAAATGTTTTTAGAAAATTACCTAGTAGATAAAACACTGCAAAGGAGGAGTTGTAAAAGAATGATGCTTTTAAGTTCAATACAGTGTTTCATTCTATATGCTCATTATAAAATCTGACCATCAGTTTCATATGGCATATCCTTTTATCATAGCACACTTTAGCACACTTGTAGCTCTATCTTTGGATCTCACCAAGAATGAAGGATTTTACTCGATCACAAACTCATTCCTCATCTATATTTCCTTTTAATATAATTATGAAAACTCATTGCATTTCCTTTTATGCAGCCTTTACTTACTATCATGAGGACTGAGCACCTTCTATTCTTGATGTTAACTTTATTACATTTTTCTAGGAAGCAACTAAAACCATCTTTTAAACTTGCTTCCTAAGTCTATTTTAATCAAATTGGGAATTCTATAAAATCATTAATTCATCAAAACAGCATTAATTCATGAAAGTTCATCTTTATGTTGATCTTTAGGAAGACTTCTCAGTAGAGTTGAGTAATAGCCAAGAATCCGAGTGTGACAGGAAAAACATCAGCTGCAAGAGGCAATCCAGAAGGTAAGTCTTTCTCATGGGCTTACTCTCTATAACAGTCCATGGAAAACTGGTAGGCCTCCTCCAGGAAGGTTACCTGCTAGTATTAGCTTTTTCTACATGTCTCCTGACAATTTTTCTGTTTAGTTTTTGTCTGGACAACCTGCCAATTGGTAAGAGTATGGCATTGAAGTCTTCCATTATTAGTTTGTGGGGTTAGATGTGTGATTTAAGCTGTAGCAGTGTGTATTTTACAAATGTGAATACCATTTTGTTTGGGGAATAGACACTTAGAATTGAGATAATCATGTTGGTAGACGGGTTGAAGTGTCCTTTCCTGTCTCTTTTGACATATTTTGCTTGAAGTCTATTTATCAGGTAATGGAACAATTATTCCTGCTTCCTTCTTGTGTCTGTTTGCTTGCAAAACATTTTTCAGCTCTTTACTCTGAGATAAAATCTTTTTTTCCTGATGTTTCTTATATGCAGGAGAATGATGGACCCTGTTTTCATTCCATTCTATTAGCCCAGGTCTTTTTTATTAGTGAATTGAATCAACTCATATTGAAAGATATCAATGATCAGTGATTTATTGATTCCTGTGTGTGTGTGTGTGTGTGTGTGTGTGTGTGTGTGTGTGTGTGTGTGTATGTTTGCTTACCTTGTTTTTGTTGGTATAGAATTACTTATTTCCTGTGTTTTCTTGGATGTAGTTTTCTGCCTGGGGTTGGAGTTTTCCTTCTAGTATTTTCTGCAGGTCTAGATTTCTGAATAAATATTGTTAGAATTTGGATCTGTCTTAAATATTTTGTTTTCTCCAACTACAGTGACTGAGAGTTTAAGTGAGCATAATAGTTTAGGTTGGTATTTCTGGTTTTTTGGAGTTTACAAGATAGGCCCTTCTAGCTTTTAGAGTCTCTGTTGAGAAGTCAGGTATAATTCTGAAAGGTCTGCCTTTGCATGTTACTTGACCTTTTCCCTTTACAGCTTTTTAATATTATTTCCGTGTTCTTTAGATTTTACAGTTGGATTATTGTGTGGCAAGAGGATTTTCTTTTCTGGCTCAGTCTATTTAGTATCCTATAAGCTTCTAGAATGTTTGTAGGCATCTTTTTCTTTAGCTTGGAGAAGTTTTCTTCTACTATTTTGTTGAAAAAATTTTCTGGTCCTTGGAGATGGGACTCTTCACCTTCTTCTATTCTTATTATTCTTAGGTTAAGTCTTTTCATGGTATCCCGGATTTTCTGAAAGATTTGTTTCAGGAAACTTTTAGATTTAATATTTATTTTCTTTGACTGATGTATCAATTTCTTCTGTTGCATCTTCTACATCTGAGATTCCCTCTTCCACCTTTCGTATTCTGTTGGCAATGCTTGCGTCTATCCTTCCTATTCTCTTCCTTAGGATTTTCATCTCCAGGATTCTCTCAGTTGATGTTTTCTTTATTTGTTCTGATTCCATTTTTAGATCTTGAACAGTTTTATTTTTTCACCTGTTTAATTGTATTTTCCTGTTTTTTTAAGGGATTTATTTTTTTCCTCTTTAAAGACCTTTACCTATTTCATTGCATTTTCCCTTAGTTCTTTAAGGGATTCATTCATTTCCTCTTTAAAAGGCACTATCGTCTTCTAAAGACTGGATTGAAGGTCATGTTCTGGTGTTTTGGTTGTGTTAAAGTACTCAGAGATTGCTGTAGTAGGGAAGCTCTGCTTAGAGGGTATCAGATTGCCCTGGCTTTTGTTGACTATATTTTTTGAAGGACCTTTAGCCCTTCCCTAAATGTCCTTATTATTGTAGGTTTTGGTGGGGGAATGGAGGTGGGGAGGGCAGTAACCTTTGAGATTCTCATGTAGCAGGCCTCTCATGGCTGTGTGGTTACTGATCACCAGGTCTGATGAAGGTGGGAAGACTGGGGCAGGACAATAAACATCTCCTGGGGATAGTAGGTTGATCAGAGCAACTGGAGATGCTCCAAAGGGCTCAGCATACAGGGAAGTGGGTGCACGAAGGGAATCTAACATCAAGAACATGGATTTTTATTTAAAAGAAATGTGAGATTACAAAATAAGTGTCTTATAAGAGACATAATTGATAAAACTCTACATAATGATTCACATATAAAATTATTTTTCTCAGTAAAATTTTAAATTTGTGTGTGTATATTGGTATACACACAAATGTGACTATTCTTAAAATCTTTATTTAAAAAGCATATACATATATACAAATAAATGTAGACAAACAAATCAAATAGTATTTATGAATATATATGTATATACATAACTTGTATAAACGCATACACCTGTAAGAACAATTAATTTTTAAAAGAGAACATAAATTTGAGAGAGAGAGAGAGTATGGGAGTTAAATGTGTTGAGGAATGAAAGATAAGATGAAAATGTAATTATATTATAATCTCAAAAATAAAGGAATAAAAAAATCCTTGTAAATGAATAAAATTCAGGGTAACATTATTCAACCAGAGACACATTAGTTAATTATCCTGTCAGGAAGAAACCATCTCTGGCAATGTATAATAATTTTATTTTGTGTTTTCTGTGTGTGCATATGTGCATGTGTATATGTGAATACATATGAGTGTGTGTATTTGTGCACATATGTGTTTGAGTGTGCACGTGTGGGGGTTATACATGTGTATATGAATGCAAGTGCATGTATATGTATTAGAGTATATGTGTGTGGGTCTGGGTGTGTCTATATGTATATATGTGGATGCACGTGTGGTTATGGGTGTGAGTACATGTGTGCATCTGTGTTTGCATGTATGTGTATGTTTACATGTATATGTGTATGTGTTTGTGTGTGTGTGTGTGTGTGTGTGTGTACTAGTACACACATACTAGATTATTAGATGCCTACATGTAGATTAAAAGAAAAGCCTAGAGAGTTTAGTTGTCTTCTAACATGAGTTGGAACTAGGGAATGGAATGCAGACCCTCAGGTCTGCAGGGACATATCTGATGAGTCCATGCTGTTACCCATTCCTGTATCTGTTTTCTAAGCCACTAATGTACAACCATAGCTCAGAACAGCCAGTATGTAAGACAATATTTGATAATAAATAGATTAATATACTGAATTCATACAAATGATTAAAATGCTCTCTAATAGCTTCAATAAATTTTAGGTCAGGTTTGATGTCATATGCTAATTCATATTTCTCTTCCCTTCATAGTTATGCACCTTTCATTCATATTTATTTTGGGGTTTGTGACTTGATAAGTTTTTTCCCCTGGTTTTCTTTCTTTCCTTCTTTCTCTCCTTCTTCTTTCTTTCTTTCTTTCTTTCTTTCTTTCTTTCTTTCTTTCTTTCTTTCTT
>JADRCD010207608.1:19073-37456 GCA_019843815.1 Montemys delectorum
ATATATATATATATATATATATATATATATATATATAGAGAGAGAGAGAGAGAGAGAGAGAGAGAGAGAGAGAGAATAAATATATTCACTATATCAATTGAAATTTCAGTTGGAGCAATAAATCAAAAAAAGAACATTAAGGGGATAGAAATCAGAAAAGAAGAAGTAAAATGATGTAAATTGCATTGCTATTTGAAAATTATATG
Source organism: Montemys delectorum (assembly GCA_019843815.1). Taxonomy (NCBI): domain Eukaryota; kingdom Metazoa; phylum Chordata; class Mammalia; order Rodentia; family Muridae; genus Montemys; species Montemys delectorum. The sequence continues at coordinate 19,280 of JADRCD010207608.1, forward strand.
ACAGTATAAAAGTGGTTCCAAAAATTCTATCCAGTAACCCTAATAAAAATATTTAGGGAAGTGACTAGATACAAGACTGAGTTAAATAAAAAAATAAATAAAAAAGTAAATAAGTAAATATCAGGAACTCTCATCTAAATAAATAACAAATGGATAGAAAAGGAAATCAGGGAAACATCATCTTTTACAATAGCTTCATATAATATAAAATATCTTGAGATAACCCTAATTAAGCAAGTAAAAGAGTTGCAAAAAAAAAAAAAAGACACAAATCATGTCATGTCTTTGACAATGGTACAAGATATCAGAAGATGGAATGATCTCCCATCTTCATGTACTGATAGGTTTAGCATAGTAGAAACAGCCATTTTAACAAAAACAATATACAGATTCACCTAAATCTCTATCAAAATTCCAACACAATTAATATTCAACTTCATTTGGCAAACCAACAAAACCACAATAATAAAAAAGTATAGCTAAAATAATCCTTTACAATGAAAGAATATCAGAAGGCATCAGAATCCCTGATTTCAAGCTATACATCAGAGCACTAGTAATAAAAACTTCATGGTATATATATAGAAACTGGAAGGTTGATTAATACAATTGGATTGACACCTGGGTCTTGATGGAACCAGAAATACACAATAGAAAAGAGAAAGCATCTTTAACAAGTGGTGCTGGTCCAACCAGATGTTAGCATGTAGAAGAATGTGAATTGACCCATATCTATCATCCAGCACAAAACTTAAACCTAAATAGATTGAAGAACTAAATAGAAAATAAGATAAACTGAATTGAATGGAAAAGAAAGTAGGGAATAGCTTTGAACTCACTGATACAAGAAACAACTTTCTGAACAAAAAGCTAATTGTGTAGACACTAGGAACAACAATCAATGATAGGACCTCATAAAACTGAAAAGATTCCATAAGGACACCACTAGTAGAACAAACTGGTAGCATAAATGTAGAAAAAAATTTACCACCTTTACATCTAACAAAAGTCTATATATCCAAAATATATAAAGAACTCAAGAAACTAAAAATTAGCAAACCATGTAATCCAATTAAAAATGGGATACAAACCACAAACCACAAGAAACTCAAGAAGAAGGAAGACCAAAGTGTGGATACTTCGTTTCTTCTTAAAAGGGGAAACAAAATACCGATGGAAGGATTTTCAGAGACAAACTATGGAGCAGAGACTGAAGGAAGGACAATCCAGAGACTGCTCCACCTGGGAATCCTTCCCATATTCAATCATCAAATCCAGACACTATTGTGGATGACAGCAAGTGCTGGCTAACAGGAGCCTGAGATAGCTGTCTCTGGAGAGGCTCTGGCAGTACCTGACTAATACAGAAATAGAGGCTCACAGCCATCCATTGGACTGAGTACAGGGTCCCCAATGAAGGAGCTAGAGAAAGGACTCAAGGAGCTGAAGGGTTTGCAGCCCCTTAGGAGGAACAACAATATGAACTAACTAGTACCCTCAGAGCTCCCAGGGACTAAAATTCCAAGCAAAGAGTACACATGGGGGGACTCATGGCTCCAGCAGCATGTGTATAGCAGAGGTTGGCCAAGTCGGTCATCAATGGGAGGAGAGGACCTTGGCCCTGTGAAGGTTCTATGCCCCAGTGTAGGGGAATTCCAGGGCCAGGAAGTAGGAGAGGGTGGGGTGGTGAGCGAGGGGTGGGGGGAGGGAACAGGGGATTGTTTTAGTTTTTGGTTTTTTTATTTTATCTTATTTCTTATTTTATTTTATTTTTATTTTTTCTTTTGGAGGGGAACCTGGGAAAGGAGATATTGTAAATAAAGAAAACCTCTAATTAAAAAAAAGAAAGAAAAATGGGATACAAATCAAAACAGAATTCTCAACAGAACAATTTTAAATGGCCAAGAAATCCTAAGTGTTTAATATCCTTAGCCATCATGGAAACTGAGATTTCATGGTAAACCTCTTGGAATATCTAATATTAGACACAATAACAGCTTATGCTTGTTACAATGTGGAGCAAGCTTCTTTGCTGGTGAGAGTGCAAACTTGTACAACCACTCTGGAAACAAATATGGTAGTTCCCCATATATGGGGAATTGGGTTAAATTGGTAATTAATATAACATAAGACACAACTATACCACCAGCCTCAGACATATACCCCAATATGTCTTCCTACTATAAAGATATTTGCACAACTATGTTCATTTAGCTTTACTCACCATAACAAGAAACTAGAAATAGGTTATGCACGACTCAACTGAAGAAGAGATAAAGAAAATGTTGTGCATTTACACATTAGAATATTATTCGGGAGTTAAAAAGCTGATACTATGAAATTTGCAAGCAAATGGTTGGAACTAGAAAAAAATTGTCCTGAGTTGGGTAACCTCAACCCAGAAAAACAACTATAATATGTACTTATTAGTGGGCATTATCTGTTATGTAAAATACAATCATAGCATAATCCACAGACCCAGAAAGGCTATGTGTGGTATGGCCCTATAGACATGTGTTTGAAGCTTGGTCCATAGTGTGTGGCATTATTCAGAAGCATGGTCTTATTGCGCTAAGTATGGTCTTTTTGAAGAAAATGTGTCTCTGTGTGTGGGGGTTGGGATGGGCTTTGATCTCTCCTATGTTCAAGGTATGCCCAGAGTGGTATACAGTCTCTTGATGTCTTCAGCTCAAGATGTAGAACTCTCAGCATAATGTCTGCTTACATGGCACCATGTTTCCCACTATGACAATAATAGACTAAATCTTTTACATTATTAGAGTTTTTGTGGTCATGGAGTCTTTTCATAGCAATAAAATCCTAAGACACTAACAAGGAGGACCCAAAGGGAGGGTTCATAGATCTCCCTGGGAAGGAGAAATTGAATATATTTTGCCAGTGGTGTTGGGGCAGGTGAGGATGGGAACAGGAAGGATCAGGCAAGGTGTGGCAGAGTCACTGTGCAAAAGTACTAGAAGAGATGACTGAAAATGGAGGATATTTGGGAAGCAAGGTAGAAACCTAGTACAGTGGGAACTCCCTGGAACTTATGGGAATGATTTTAACAAAATCTTCTATAATATTGGATATGAAGCTTCAGCTTTCCATCTTTTATAACCAGGCAAGGCTCTTAACATCAACCCAACCTCAAAACCTGCCTGCATGACATGCTGGTGGAGTGATGAGAGAACTTGTGGGAGCAGCTAACCTATGACTGATTTCAACGTAAGACCCATGCCTTGACAGTGAACCCATGCCTGGCTCCGCTTGAAAGGCCAGGAACCAGAGGTAGAGCAGCCTTCAGACTCTGGATAGAAGCAAACAGGACTGGCAAAAAAAAAATGACTCCTAATGACATTCTGCTGTATTCATAGATTGTTGCCTAGCCCAGTTGTCATCAAAAGGGCATCATCCAGGAAACTGTTGAGGTTTAGTTTGTTGCTATGTGTAGAGAGACCCTGGGCCGAGCCCTAAGATGGCGCTGGCTTCCGCTCCTTGCAGGAGAACTAGAGTGATAAACACCTGATTTGGCTGTGCTTGTTTGCCTGGCTTGCTTCTGCCTTTGGCAACCTATCTGCATGCACCACGAGGCCTACTGAAATAGGCATTTAAGGGCTAAGGGAGGTGCCTGAGGAGTGAGTCAGTCAGTCAGTTGGTCAGTCAGTGAGTCAGTCAGTCAGTCAGTCAGTCAGTCAGTCAGTCAGAAGAAGAAGAAGAAGATTGTTCAAGGTTCCTGAATAAACTGCTTAAAGAAGAGCTCTCGGCTTGTGTCATCCTTGCTGGTCGAGGTGGAAGCAGCAGCTATGTATTGTAATGTTAAGTACAGTCCCCTAAAATCTGATTGCCTCAGAGATGAGAGAGTCCCCATGTACCCAAGTGACTCTATGTGACCTTGCCTCAAGTTACTTTTGATTAGTGAATAAAGATGCTGATAGCCAATAGCTAGGCAGAAGAAACATAGGCAGGGTTTAGAGATTCTGGGCTTTGGGCTGGAAGAGAACCATGAGGCAGAGAGAAGGGAGAGAGAAGGGAAAGCCACCACAGATTAGGTGAGCCATAAAATAATGATGGCCATGTGGGTTGGCTAATTGGAATTAAGAGTAGCCAAAATGAAACATGACAAATTATATACTGTGTGTATTGTCTGGGAAAAAGACGTAATAGCATAGAAGATTGATATTTGCCCAGCTGTTGTTCTGATTAAGGCTTATTGTAAATATAAAGGTTGTGTGGGGTTTTTATCTAGGAACTGAATGGTTAAAAGTGGGGTAGAAACCCCAGATTGGGATTAAATTTTGCTACAACAGGAATCAGTGGCAGCAGATAGAGCAACCCGCAAACAAACAATAGGTGGAGCTAGGGGAGTCCTGCAGAAGATTTTAGGAGGAAGAATTTTAGGAGATAGAGGGGTAAAGACATAGTCCACAGAATCAACTAAGCAACACCCAGGAATCATAAAGACTGAAGACAAGTAGGTCCTCCACATATTCCAATAGTTGCGTACATCAGTGTTCTTGTGAGACACCAAACAATGAGATAGCGTAACATCACTGAATCTTTTGCCTGTGCTTGGGAACCACGTTCTCCATCTGAATTACTTATAAGAGGGTTTGTGCCTGGTCCTTTTTTTGTTGTTGTTTTTAATTTATTCATTTTTACATCACCATTTCCCTTTCTGGTCACTCACACACAGTCTTTCTCCCTGCATCCCTCCTCTTCTCTGAGAGGATGAAGGTCTTCTCTTGGGTATTCCCCTACCCTGGCACATCAAGTTTCTGCAGGGCCAGGCACATCCTTTCCCAGTGAAGCCAGACAATGTAGCCGAGCTAGGGAAACATATTTCACAGACGGGTAAAAGCTCTACGGACAGCCCTGCTCCAGTTATTGGGGTATTCACATGAAGATCTAGCTGTGCATCAGTCTGCTACACATGTTCAGTGTACCTAGGTCCAGGTCTTGTATGATTTTTGATTGGTGTGTCATTCTCTGAGAGTTCCCAAGGGTTCAGGTTAGTTGATTCTGTTGGTTTTCCTATAGAGTTCCTATTCCCTTTGGGACCCTCAATCCTTCCCCTCAACATTTCCAGAATATCAAACATTGAGCTCCATCCAATGTTTGGCTGTGGGTACCTGCATCTGTCTCAGTCAGCTGCTGGGTGGAGTCTCTCAGAGGACAGTCATGCTAGGCTCCTATCTATCTGGCATATCTCAGTATCATTAATAGTGTTGGAGATTGATACTTGCCCTTAGGATGGGTCTAAAATTGTCCCTGTTATTGCTTGACCATTTCCTCAGTCCACTGTCCCTACATTTCTTGAAGACAGGATAAATTTTGGGGTGAAAGTTGTGTGAGTGAGTTCTCATACCTATCACTACACTGGGGTCCCTGCCTGGCTACAGAAGGCTTGTTAGGCCATATTCAGTAGGTATCCCTGAAAGGCCAGAATTTTTATATTTATTTATATTTGTTAATTTTTATTTATAAAAAAATATTTATAAAAGGAAACAGACCATGGGGAGGCAGGGGGAAGGACTGGGAGGAGCTACAGGAGGGGAAACCAGTTGGGATTTAATGTATGAGAGAATAAAATATATTTAAAAAAAACTATAATTACAACAAAGTAATAACAGAAAATACACGATAGCATGAATCTGGCTTTGCTCTGGGCAGTCTGAGGTTGTTGTTACTGAAATGCACCCTGAATAAACCTGTTCTCCACTGCTGCTTTGATAATATTGTTCATTGAATCATTTGTAAAATGATAACTATGACAAAAGTTGCAGAAGCTCATAACTAGTATAAAACACTGTCTAAGTCATTTGGTATATGACGTCTTCAATGACATAGGTTTGCATGAAAACTAGACTTTATTAATTTAGTGTAAATGCTATTAAGACAACCAAATTGACAACAAGTTGAATTGTTATCAGTCACTCTGCTAGGACCTTACACACCAGGTGCCATTTCAATTTTCTCAGAATCTCAAAAGAATTTCAATATTCTAGAATAGTTTTTATTAATAGTTTTAGTTTCATCCTAGAAATGGAGTGATTTAGAAAGGTCAGGAGGTATAATTTCACTATATGAGGATGAAAAGAATGTTTAAATGGTTTATTTCATATAAGTACCGTTATTATAACAATATTACTGTATTTCCAAATTATTTAAATACATTTCCAAGACAGGAAAGCTATTTGAAAATATTACATCCTTTTATTTCCATCATCCACGTGTATAATAAAACATTGGGATATTTTTGAGAAGAAATACAGGTTTATATGAAAAAGACAGAAAAAAATTAGACTTTATAAACTCATAGAATGTCTGTAGCTACTTTTCAGTTCTACCAATATAATCCAGAAGTGAAAATTGAAAAATAATAAAAAAATTGAATCATAAGCAATTATAGTTGAGTACAAGTGAAATTTTATTTGTAAAAGAGGATATAGGCTGGCCCATGGTGGCGCACGCCTTTAATCCCAGCACTTGGGAGGCAGAGGCAGGTGAATTTCTGAGTTCAAGGACAGCCTGGTCTACAGAGTGAGTTCCAGGACAGCCAGGGCTACACAGAGAAACCCTGTCTCGAAAAACCAAACAAAACCAACCAACCAAACAAACAAACAAAAAAGAGGATATAGGCTGAATTTAGACTATCAATCAAATTACATTGACCCTTAGGTAGACAGTAAATAATTATTTTTTTCATGTACTTATTAGATATCCGTGGATATTTAATATGTTGAAATGTTGAAATATGTTTATGAAATATGAAATATGTTTAAAATTTTGAAAAAAGTCTGTGTACAGTATACATATGTGTTCCTGTGTACTTAATTAATATGTGAGTACATACATGTAGTTTTTAATCTGAGAGTATTTACATGGAACTTTTTCTTTCTCATGTTGATGAAGGCTGTATTGGCCTTCCAATGCTTGAAGATTGCACTATCCTATAAATATTATTAGTTAAATAATGAAAATCTCTCTGAACTCCAAGAGACAAGAGTTTATAGATAATCTCTTATTTCAGCTTCATCATTTTTTAACAATTCAATGATTTAGTACGGTGAAATATCCTTAATGCTTGGGTTTCTTCTCATCTTACTCCAATATGAATGTGAAAAGTAAACAGGACTCAGAGGTGAAGCTCATGCAGGATGATAACAACTGGGATAATTCTAATCTATGCTGTGATAGGTAAAGAATTTAAGGTCAGTTTAATGAACAAAAACTACTTCCTCTTTGACTAATTTTAACTACTAAATATAACCTCTACTCAGTAAAACTGCATGCTTGATGCTCAATTCTTAGTGTGGGAGCCAAACTGTATTTCAGGACTTATTCTCTTCTCATTGTCATTAATTATTGGCTCCAAAAGTATAAAAATAGTAAAAGCACACTTTCAACATCTGAATGAAATAGAAGCTTTTTTTTGTTGTTTCTCCAGGTTTTGATCATTTTATCTAAAATAGAGCTGTTAAATAATGCAGGTGTTTATTTCTGGCTTTGGTCCAAAGTTCCTCTTCAAAGTGGCTGAATGTCCCTGGTAGGCTTTTGTTTTTTACATACACTAGTTCTAAAAGAATCAGTATTCATTTAATATTTTCTCCCCTGAAAGTAATTCAATTTTCTTTTCAATGTATCTGTAGACATATAATCAATAGCTAATAAAATGCTTCACTATGATTCTGTTTATTCTTTTTGATACAGTTAAAAATAGTAAATCAATGTGTGAGAACAGGATGGGAATGATGTCTCAGTGATTAAGTTCTTCCCATGCAAGTATTACCATAAGAGTTTAGAACCTCAGAACCCACATAAAGCCAGACTGAGTGATAATGCATGTCTGTAAACCCAACATTCTACAGTGAGGTAGGAGAATATTGGGAAGCTTAAGGGCCACCTAGCCTCATGCACACAGTGGGAAACACCAAATAGAGCCTGTTCTGAACAAGGTAGAAGGTGGTGACCAACAAATGAAGTTGTTCTCACACAACAAACAAACAAAGCATGTGCATACTATCATCACACACACAAACACTCACATGGATACATACACAGACACATGCACACACACACACACATTCACAGTATGAACACATAAACATATACACACCAACATAAAAAGGAAAGAGTATAATAAACCATTGGTATTAAAGTCTATTTAAGAAACAGTTTGTAGACAAAACAAGTTAACATAAAATTTGAATATCTATTTTTTAAAGCAACAACAATAAGTTAAATATTTTTAGAATAGTGATTTTCATGTACTATTTAAGGTGGGGTTTTTTTGTTTGGTTGGTTGGTTACAAATGATTTTTACTTTTATTTGTTCTTTTCACTGATTTATACATGTCCCTTATGGAGTGTACCAGTACAGAGAAATCATGAACAATAACCAACTGGATACGATGGTATAGTTTTTTCAAGGGAAAATAAAAATTTAACTTTTTGGTTGAACACAGGTAATTTAAGTTGCTAGAATATGTATAACAAGTTCTATTTGAATGTATGGTATACCACAAACTATAACTTGGAAGTACAGAAACTCTAAGCACATTTAAAATAAAAAATCTTGAAGTTTAAGTGTCCCTCAGAGACTAACAAAATTTAATTATAATATTTTATAGGAAGGTATGTAAATGTCACTTATTTGGAGATTTGAGGAGAGCAGTCACAAGGCAGTTTATAAATTCTTTTTGAACTCTCAAGAGGTTCTCAGAGTAACTTAACAGTGCTCGTGTGTGTGTGTGTGTGTGTGTGTGTGTGTGTGTGTGTGTGTGCGTGTGTGTGTATGTGTGTGTAGAGGGGAGGAATGATTCATCGATCATTATAAATCTTATATTTTGAAAGAGTATTTCTCACTGATTCAACTTGATTGGCAATCCAGCCAATCTTTGAGAATTCTCCTGTCTCTGCCTCTTTAATTCTAGGATTAAAAGAGCATGCCAATGCATTGGCTTCTGCTGTAGGTTTTAGAAACTTGTCTTCTGTTTCCATGACAATCACTTTCCTGACAACGATTTTCCTAGGTAGATTTTTAATAGCAAAATGAAGAGGATTATGGATAGAAATTGATTTTTCTGTATGAAGACAGAAGAACATATATATTGCAATCTTCTGCTTAGATACCTATTCAGTATCTAAAGAATTTTCCTTAATAATCTAAAAGAGAGAAAGACGATAGGTAGGTAGATAGATGGATGGATAGATAGATAGATAGATAGATAGATAGATAGATAGATAGATATCACAAAAATTAGTTGGATAGAGAGTTGGGACAGATCTATCAGAAATTGAGGAGAGGATTTCAAGGTGAGGAAAATGCAAAAAAAAATCTTAAAAAGTCGGACATCTGATTTTTATACAGAAGCCAGAAATACACACTGAAACAACAAGAGCAACATCAACACATGGTTCTGGTCAAACTGGATAACTGCATGTAGAAGAATGCAAATGGATTCATACTTAGTAGCACACACAAAATTCAACTCCAACTGGATCAAAGACCTGAATATCAGGCCAGCTACATTAAATATGATAGAAGAGGAAATGGAAATAGTCTTGAACTCACTAGCACAGGAAAGGTTTTCCAAACAGAACAACAATAGTAAGGCACTAAATACAAAAATTAATAAATGAGACCTTATGAAAGTATACAGTTTCCATATGGCAAAAGATACCATTGTTTGGACAAAGTAACATAGTAAAGAATGGTTTCTTACTCAGTGTTTTATTGCTGTGAAGAGAACCCAAAACCATGACAATTCTTATAATGGAAAGCATTTACTTTGAGGCTTGCTCCTAGTCTCAGAGATTTAGTTCATTATCCTCATGGTGGGGAACATGGTGGCACACAGGCAGACATGGCAACTTAGGGATGTACATCTGGATCTGTAGTCAGGAGAAAGATACTGGGGCTGTCTTGTGGTTTTGAAATCTCAAAACACTTCCTCCAATGAGACCACATCTATGCTACAAGACCACACCTCCTAATTCCTGTCAAGTAGCATCACTCACTAATGACCAAGCATTCAAATATATGAGCCTATGGGTGCCCTTCTATTCAAACCACAATGGGAAACATTTTTATTAATCATCTAAGAGAGGGCTAATACTTGAAATAAAGAGGCTAATGTTTACATTTTATAAAGAACTCAAAGAAGACGTCAAGGAAACGAAGTATACAATTGAAAATTGAAGAACAAATCTAAACAGAGAATTATCAAAAGAGGAAACTCAAATGTCTGAGTATAGCAGAATATCATGAGAAATCATTCACTGAATTTTTTTTGTCTCTGGTCTCTGTCCAGATTCAGGTTCCTGACCATCTAGGCAGCATAGGACATGAGCTCCATATCATACAATGGGGTTCAAATAAAACCAAACATTGGTTGGCCACTCGCTCATGTTCTATGCCACTGTTGCCCCAGCACATCTCACGGGCAGGACATTATTCTGTAGGTGGAGTCTTTTGTAGCTGGGCTATGGTCCAGGTTTCTCCTTCATTAGCATGCAGAGTAACTTCTTACATTAAAGTGACTACAATTTGGAGTAAAGGCTCCAAATACACTTAGCCTTTCTATATTCAATGAGCTGATTTGATGCTATCCTCAGGAATGGGAGCCCATTTTGGTTTTCAGGGGACAATCTTATGTTCTAGCCTCATCCTGAATTGTTTAGAGATTTCCACTGGATCTTCTTGGCCAACTAGTCAACCAAATGTGTGCTTGCCTGGGTACAGAAGATGGCCAGTTTAGACTCTGTATTATCCATAACTAGAATCCTCACTGGGGTCACCCTCATGGATTCTAGGAAGTTTCCAGAGTATTAGGTTTTTACATCAACCCCAGGGGCTCCCCAAATTCTAGGTGTCTCTTTCTATACTTTCTGCTTTCATCCCCCTCACAGACACCTGATCCCTCCAACTCCCTTGCCTAACTACCCCGACTGCACTGTCAGAATCTATTCTCGTTTCCCTTTCCAGGGAGACCTATACTTTCCCTGTATAGCTGCTCTCCTTGTATAACACCTCTATGCCTGAGGATTGGAGCATGATTATAAATGACTTAACAGATAACATCTACTTGTAAGTGAATACATACCATATTTGTTTTTCTGGGTCTGGGTTACCTCATTTAGGATGCTTTTTTTGCAATTTGCATCCATTTGCCTGCATATTTCATGATTTCATTTTTTAGCTGCTGAGTAATACTCAAATTTGTAAATGTATCATATTTTATTTTTCCATTCTTCAGCTGAGGGACATCTAGATTGTTTCCAGTTTCTGATTATTATGAGTAAAGCCAGAACATAGTCCAGCAAGTATTTCTATAGCATGATGAACCATACTCTGGATCCATGCCCAAGAATGGGACAGCTATGTTTTGAGGTATATCAACTCACATTTTTCTGAGGAACTATAATATAGATTTCCATAGTGTCTATTCAAGTTTTCACTCTCATCAGTATTGGAGAAGTTTTCTCCTTGTTCAAAGTGCATGCCTGCATGAGCTGTCAGCAGTGTTAATGATTGTTGCCATTTTGACAGGTGTAAGATGGAATCGCAAAGTGGTTTTGATTTATATTTCCCTGGTGGCTAAAAATGTTGAACGTTTAAGTGTTTCTCTGACATTAGATCAGTGCCTTGTCTCATCATCATCAGAACCTTCTCTGCCAATAGATGGGAGTGGGTACAAAGATATATACCAAAACATTGTTAAGAGAGAGAGAGAGGTGGTGGTGGGGGCTAATTTGGAAGTCTCCATCTCCATCTGGTCCTTCCCCTTGGAGATCAGGGAACCTGTGGAAGAGAAGGAAAAAAGTCTGTAGGAGTCATAGAAGATGGAGGCCATCAGAATATTGCCCACTGAATAAACTAAGCAGGGTTCACGTGGGCCCAAAGAGACTGAAATGGTAAGCATGATACCTGCATAAATATTCACCTGTTCTTCTGCATATATGTTATGGTTCTTAGCCTAGTGTTTTGATGAGACTCCTAACAGTGGGAGCATGTGTGTCATTGACTATTTTTCCTGTGTTTTAGACTTCTTTCCTCCTATTTGATTGCCTCATGCAGCCTTGTTGTGAGGGTTTCTGCCTTGTATTATTGTATTTTGTTTTGTCCTGTTTGTTTGTCTTCTCTTGGAGTCCTGATCTTTTCTTAAGAGAAAATGAAGGTAGAGTGTATCTGGAGAAGAGAAGAGGTGTGGAAAGCTAGGAGGTTAGAGAGATGGGAAACTGTGGTTGGGATATTATTGTATGGGAGAAGAATCTATTTTCAACTTTAAAATGTTACCACACCAACAAAATCATAGATGCTTTTCATACTTCTATATTCTAATTATTTACCCTTTCCCAACTCCTCCGAGATCCTCCCCAACTCCTCTTTCATTCAATACACCATTTCTGTCTCTCATTAGAAACCAAAGAGGCATCTAAAGGATAATGTTAAAGTAAAGATAAGGAAAAAACAAACAAACGAACCACCATAGGACAAAAGAACAAACAGAAAAAAAGAGAAATAAAAGCTAGAGAAACTCATATGGATGCAGAGAAACACATGGGTGGAATCTCATAAAACAAAACTGGAAATATACATATATATATACATCATATACATATATCATATAAATCTACATCTACCTACTCCTACACCAACACCTACATGTATGGCTACATCTTCATCTATATCTACATCTACATATATATCATATATACACACATATACATATATCATACACACACACCTATATATATACATATATATATACAATACATCATATACATGCACATACATATGCATAACTGTAAGGTTAAAAACAGACAAACAAACAAACAAACAAAAATCTATTGACAAATTGTAAGATAAAGTACCCTCCAAAGATCTCCTTGGCCTAATTTTGTGTTGATCATCTACTGCTGGTATAGGTCTGTATCCCAAGTGAGCTTTTTAGAACGACTTATTTTTCACCTGTCAGCTAGTATCATTTGGAGATAAATTCTACTTTAAAGATGGGGCTTGGGTCCACATCTTTCAACACTGGGACCTCATTTTTACAGATCCTGTGCATGTTGCAACACTTTGTGTATTTACACGTACATCATCCCCTTTGTGTTTAGAGGGCCATGTTTCCTTGATGTCGTCCCTCCTGTCTGGACCATAAAAATACTTCCATCTCCTTTTTGTTGGGGGGGGATGGTTCCCTGAGCCTTGAAGGAAGGAATTTGATAGACACATCCACTTAGAACTGAGTTTACTAAAGCTCTCATTCTCTGCACATTGTCTGGTTAGCGATCTCCCTATTTGTTCTCAGCTACTGAAGGAGAAAGCTTTAGTAATAATGCTGAGAAAGGCATTGATCTATGAGTATAGTACAATGTTGTTAGGAGTCAGTTGCATATTTCCATTCATGTTCATGGCCTTATAGCTAGCTCTCCTGTCCTTCCCCATACCAGACCCTGAACTCTTCATTCCCTTCCCCTCACTACTCCTTTTCAGTTTCCTCCTTCTATCTGCCTCCTATGACTATTTTATTCCCACTTCTAAGTGAGTTTCAACTTTCCTCATTTCTTGGCTCTTCCTTCTTATAAGCTTTGAGGTTTGGAAAGCCCTTGCCAAGCCTAGTATTTCTTCTTCCAGCCTGCAGATCAGGATGTATCTCTTTGCTACTGCTTCAGAGCCACTCATGCCAACATGCTTCCTGTTATGATGATGAACTGAGCTTCTAGAACCATAAGAAACAGTCCATGTTAAATACTTTCCTTTTTGAGTTGTCTTAGACATGGTATCTCCTCACAGAAATAGAATGACTAACACAGGTTCCATCTCTTAGAGGAAGATTTAAATCCAATCACATATTGGTTGGTTAGTTACTTCTATATACTTTGTTTCCCTATTGAACTAGTGTATCTCTCAGGAAGATCAGTATTGTAGATCAAAGGGCTTGAAGCTGGGTTAGTGTTTACTTTTCATCTTTGGTAGCATGCAAAGTACTTTTCAATATCAATAATAATAATATATGGTGTAGAAAGCTCTGTGTGTGTACGATCTTGACTTCTTCTTGTTCAAGTGTTGTATACTTAGTGTTTTTAGCAATATACCCTCACCATTAGTTTGTAGAGAGCAATCAATATACTTGGCAACAGCCTAGAGTGTTTGGGGTTCCTATGGGAATGCTTTGGCCAATACCTCAACTAAATGAAACTACCCCTGGAAGCTTCATTTGGCAATGAGAGATGCTCAGCTGTGGCTCCACCTTCTTAATAATTGGTAATTTCATTTAGATCACCTCTATACATGCATATTTTTTAGGAAGGTTCTACTATACTAGGTTTCCATATGTCTCCTAAAATGGCTCTTAGTTATAGCTGTTCCTCACCATATTACATTGTTTACCAACCATGCTTCACCATCACTGTTTGATGTTCTGTTTCTGATATTCCTCTTCATCCATCCATAACTGTCTATTCTATTTTCTCTTCCCAGGGACATCTGTCCATTTTTCCATTGTCCTCAAATTGTAAATCACAAATGACCACATCACTCAACCTGCACATATTTTGTACATTTTGAAAAGGGGGAACATCACAGTGAAACAGAAGACAAAATAAATTAGAAGGTAAAATGTGCCTTTTATAGTTAAATTTTTTCTCTTTCCTTCCTTACTTGCTTCTCTCTTTCTTCCTGCCTTTTATTTTCATTCATGTTCTGGTGACAAAGTCTCCATATCTAGATTAACCTGGCATAGAATATTATTTAGTTCTGTCTGACCTTGAAGTCTTGATCTGTCTATCTGATTATCACAAGTGCTAGAATTACAAGTGTGTGCCCACATGTGCAGAAGAATATGTGCAAATGCATCACATTAAGCAAGTATTGTGAATCCATCTTAGTACACCAAAACATCAATAAAAGTTATTCAGTAAGAGTTAGATCAAAGAGGTTTAAAGGAGATAATATAAATTATAGTGCTAGATCTACCTCTCCACTCTTGCTCATTCAGTAAGCTATTCATCTATTATTCATTCACTTTGTTAGTATTTACTAACTATACTTACTGGTAGACAATATCCTAGAAAGTTAAATGACATATAAATAGAACACACAAGTTTTTCTACCACTAGAGTTAAGAGAAAATAAAGAGATAATACAATACACAGAAATGTCATAGTATCATGGATTTCTTTTCAAAACAAACGCAGAATAGAATACAAGATGTGATAATCAAGAAGGCTGGGACTGACAGAGAGTCCACATAGATATTGAGTAAAGGCAATAAAGGTGTTATGATTTGAAAAAAAAGGTACAATCATCTTTGATTTAGAGGCATTAAGATTAATAAGCATTTTAAGACAATGAAAACACATGGTCAATACTTAATTTACATTGTAGTTTATCAGGTTTTCCTGTAACCTCAGGGAGATATTTTATTATTATTTATTATTATTATTTATTATTATTATTATTATTGTCATTATCATTATTGTCTTCAACTCTGCTTTAAGGGAATTTTCATTTCAAATCACAGCCAGTATTGACTGCATCAGACATCTTATTGGATGTCAGATATAAAGCCAATAACCTCTTATATAGTATACACTGTGGTAGAAACTAAAAAAATAATGAATATTTTACTTTATCTGCAAGTTAGTAACTACCTTCTACACATTCCTGTATGCTAAAAGAAGACATGAGATTCCAAGACCATAAGCATAGCATCTGTGACTCGCAAATGTGCAGACTGCTGTGGTTATTCTAGAACAGGAAAATGTATCAAAAGCATTCTAGATAGTCTCTTCACCTTCCTGTAGTAGTTGGAGTTCTTTTTAATTAATTTGGTAGAGAAAGAAAGTCCTTTGCTGCCCTGAGGAGACAACATCTCTCTCATATAAGGTTGTTTGCTATGCAAAAATCTTAAGAGATAAGATATGAATTTTTGCAAGACACATTAAATTACAATAGCCATCTCAAGCCTATTGTTTTAAAAATATCTGTATGTTTTCTCACTGCCAAGTTTACTAGAACTAGAATCTTGTCATTAAATCTGAAATTCGGACTTCTTTCTCTCTCGCTTTCTTTCTTTCTTTCTTTTATTTTTTATTTTTTTGCCTTTTGGCACAATTGTCTTGTTTCCTAGTGTTCATTTCCTTATTTCATGTACATTCTAATGCCAATAACATATCTAATCTTTCTAAAACTGAATTAATTACTATTTCATTAACATAACGAGTAACCTAAATCTTACAGAAATAGTTTAGTACCTAATATTTTTTCAGTACAAAAACATACCATTTTTTCTTCCATAACAATTATATAATCTGCTTTCTTGGTTTAAAGGAAGATTTGCAAAACAATTTATTCTAGGACATTAATAACTGATGATGCTTTGAATTAATTACCCCTTCAAGGACACTGGCATTTTAACAAGTACACAGACACAACTAAAGAATATGTCATTATTTCCATGAGAAATAAAGATTAATCAAAAAGATATGTTTAGGCAGGATAAAAGCTTTTAGCACCTTCAGCTAATTCAGGCAAGGATTCTGTCTTATAAGAATGGAGCACAGAGTCAGGTGTATGAAACAAACCTAAGGGACCCTGATCTACTTTATCCAAAGAATTTCTGCTTCTATCTACTGTATATTGGAACATCACCAAATATTTCATTGAATTAAGAGCTTTGTAGATAAAAAAAAAAATAACATCGTTAACAACAAATAGAATTTGAAGGTCACTAGTCTAATTTATTTATGTCATGGAACAGTTTATACTGTCTAGTTCTTTATTTCTCCTGGTCTTTTAAACACCATTAACTAGGGAGGCAATACTTGTCAGTCAGTGGCTACTTATCATTCCTTTTAACCATGGCACTATTTTCGAATTCAGACATTTAAAAAAAAATCTATAAATGTACATGGAAACCTAAGAAAATCATACTACTTCATTATGAATATGATTTTTTGTGGAGAGAACATAATTATTATTTTTATTTTTAATCTTGATTTTTACATTAAATTTCTTCACTGAAATTTTTATATATGCATATGATGCATTCAAATTATTCTCACTTCTACCTTCTCTTATTTTCCCTTGACCTCTATTAATGTATCCAGTCCTTAGTCCTCTCTATAAATCATTTTCTCATATTCATGTGAGTTGTTCTTTTAGCCATGGAGTTTAACCAGGGTCATCATAGAGAAAATCTTATTTAGAATTATCCATTGGAGCCTAGTGTGCTCACCAATAGTGATTCAAATGAAGAAATTGACTCCTCTATCAACAGTTATTAGTTCCCAAGGAGGGGTTATCCTATAAACCTCTCCCCTTCTATCACTAACTAGTGAGAGGCCAGTCTTATGCATGCCCAGTACAATTAACCATACCTGTTATTAGATCATGATTACAAAATCACTGTAAAGCCCATATTGGTATTCCACACCTACTGCTTCCTATTTTCTAGCACATTCGTTCTTCCCTTTCGTCCTCAGTGTTCCCTGAGCCTCAGAGGGGGAGGTATTAAAGTTTATATAGCAGCCCTAGTTAAGCCACTGATTGCAAAGTAACATGTGTTGTAGTAGCTGATTAATCGTGCTCAAATTGATCAAGTAGCAGAGGTGGCAGTGGGGGCAGCAGAGGTGTGCACCCCAATGTTCTGGGGTCCCAAATAAATGACACATATATGCTGCCTTCTATTTTAATATGCCTTAAACATTTCAGTGGCTGGGTCACTCCCAAACTTCCATGTGGCTAACACACTCTCTTCTGCAATATTCCCAACTCATCACTTACTAAAATCTATTTTCCATCTTGGCTGCCCTAGCCTCTGTCTGGGATGTCCCCTGAGGCCATTCTTTCCCTGCCTCTTGCATGTTGGCTATCTCTCTGTCCTGCACTTTTCAGGCCTAGCCCTTCTCCTTTACCAACATGGCAGTTCTAAGTTTTCCTTCCTCTCTTGGTCCCCTTACCTGTGAATCCTAAAGTTCTGCTTTTGTCTCCCTGCCCAGCAATTGGTTGCCAGCAACTTTATTTACCAATTAAAACCAACTAGGGTCAGGGACCCTCAGCATCTTACATGTTGATTCTCATGCAATTTTGGGAACCCACATACCATAAGCATTGGATCAAATTCACAACAATTCCCCCTTTCATCCATTAAAGAGTCTTTTTTTTTT
>JADRCD010207611.1:0-15106 GCA_019843815.1 Montemys delectorum
TCATTACTCAAGTAACGTAACTAAATAAAATAACAAATGCATGGACATTTTTTAAAGAAAAATAGAATTAGCTTTTTATGATACCAAATTAATTTAAAAATTATTTAATTAATTTTATAGATCATAATCCAAGCCAGAGTCATAGAAGTATGGAAATTATTTCAGTAAAGCATCAGAATATATGAATGATAATGTGTTATTCTAATAAAATCTACCCATTATGTTAAATTTAGTATACACTAGAAGTTGTGCTAGTTTATTTGCATGTATTTAGCTTACAACAAAAATATCTGAAAACACTGACCATTATGGTACTTGCAGCACTTAGAAGTAGCAATCACAGGTATAGTTATGAAATGCTAATAGATGAAGACAGAGGATATATATTTCCTCTAATTAACAATGAAAACCAAAGATAATAGTTATCTAACATTTTGATTCAAATAATATTTTCTGTATAACTTTAACATATAAAATATTTCCAAAACTGTTTTCACATGTTAGGCAACTCTCTAAAGTTTTATAACTTATTCTATGTGTGAGGAATTGAAAAGTTACACACCCATTTCCCATTTAAAATTTTGGATTTATTATCAAACCAAGGAATTTTTCAAGGTTGCCATTAATGAGGAAAGCCTACAACTGGCATAAAGCAGAATATAGTGGAACCTTACTTTCTCTCAATGTGTACTTCATGTGTATCAATGGTGGTGAATGTATCATAATAAACTCTAAACTATAAATTTCATGTACACTTTATATATGTGCCTGACCTTCTATGTGTCTGTTTCTTTCTTTTTCAGAGAATGTAGCTAATCCTGATGGAAAGTCTTAATCTAAGCATTAACAGATCATCCGTCAGATAAAGCCAGTTAGTATCTTCCTCCAAGTGAGACAACCCAGGCTATTTTTCTCAGACAAGTGAGCAAACTTACTTCTAAAACACTCCTAATCAAACTGCTACTTATTTGCGCATTATTAATTCAGCAAGGTAAGTTTATGCTCTTTTGGCTTGAAATAGTTAATGATTCTGCTAATTGCCTAATTTGCTCCTGGGAAACATTTTTGACTAGAATAATCTCACTGAATACAAGAGGATACACACCAGATGTTTTGAATCCTCACTAAAATCTCCCAAGAATCTGAAGAATAGCAATTTCTTCTGTATAAACTAAGTTAGTGGAAATTCAGAGAAAATGAAATAATCAAACTAGTTGACTATGGAGCCACATAATATAATTACTGTTGCATTCTGGAGCTTTCAAATATAGAAGAGCCCCAAAATAAATACTCTTAAATTGAAAACTCTGAAACAGAGCCCAGACTAACTAAAGGGCACAAAGGCAGTATCCTAATTAACAAAATCAGAAAAGAAAAGGGAGAGATAACAACAGAAACTGAGGAAATAAAAAAAAATCATCCGATCCTACTACAAAAGCCTATACGCAACAAAACTGGAAAACCTGGATAAAATGAACAATTTTCTAGACAGATACCAGGTACCAAAGTTAAATCAAGATCACATAAATGATCTAAAGAGTCCCATATCCCCTAAAGAAATAGAAACAGTCATTAATAGTCTCCCAACAAAAACAAAAACAAAAACAAAAACCCAGGACCAGATGGGTTTAGTGCAGAATTCTATCAGACCTTCATAGAAGACCTAATACCAGTGCACCTCAAATTATTCCACAAAATAGAAATGGAAGGCACTCTACCCAATTCTTTCTACAAAGCCACAATTATTCTGATACCTAAACCATACAAAGACCCAACCAAAAAAAGAGAACATCAGACCAATTTCCATTATGACTATCAATGTAAAAATAATAAAATTCTTACCAACTGAATCCAAAAACACATCAAAACGATCATCCAACATGATCAAGGACTCTTTATCTCAGGGATGCAGGAATGGTTCAATATACTGAAATCCATCATCGTAATCCACTATATAAACAAACTCAAAGAATATGATCATCTCATTAGATGCCGAGAAAGCATTTTATAAAATATAACACCCCTTCATAATAAAAGTCATGGAAAGATCAGGATCTCAAGGTCCATACCTAAACATAGGAAAAGCAATATACAGCAAACCAGTAGCCAACATCAAACTAAATGGAGAGAAACTTGAAGCAATCCCACTAAAATCATGGACTAGAAAAGGCTGCCCATTCTCTCCCTTCCTATTCTATATAGGGTCACCATCCCTGACCTCAAGCTGTACCACAGAGCAATTGTGATAAAACTTCATGGTATCTTCTTGATTGCTTCAAAGAACCAGTTTTTGGTTTTGTTGATTCTTTGTGTTGTTCTCTTTGTTTCTATTTGGCTTATTTTCAGTCTTGAGTTTGACTATTTTCTGCCTTCTACTCCTCTTCTGTATGTTTGCTTTTTTTGTTCTAGAGCTCTCAGGTGTGTTGTTAATTTGCTCGTGTAAGATCGCTCCAGTTTCTTTACCAGGGTGCTTAGCATTATGAATTTTCCTCTTAGCATTGCTTTAACTGTGTCCCATAAATTTGGGTATGATGTTTCAACATTTTCACTAAATTCCAGAAAGTCTTTAATTTCTTTCTTTATTTCTTCCCTGACCAAGTTATCATTGAGTAGAGAGTTATTCAGTTTCCATATGTATGTAGGCTTTCTGTTGTTTTTGCTGTTATTGAAAACCAGCCTTAGGCCATGATGATCTGACAGGATGCATGGAATTATTTCAATCTTCTTGTATTAGTTGAGGGTTGTTGTGTGAGGAATTATATGATTGATTTTAGAGAATGTACCATAGGGTGCTGAGAAGTAGATGTGTTCTTTGGTTTTAGGGTGAAATGTCCTGTAGATATCTGTTAAATCCATTTGTTTCATAACCTCTATTAGTTTCACTGTGTCTCTGTTTAGGTTTTGTTTCAATTACCTGTCCATTGGTGAGAATAGGGTTTTGATGTCTCCACTATTATTGTGTGTGGTTCAAGGTGTGTTTTGATCTTTAGTAAAGTTTCTTTTATGAAAGTGGGTGCCCTTACATTTGTGGCATAGATGGTCAGAATGGAGACTTTCTCTTGGTAGATTTTCCCTTTGATGAATATAAAGTGTCCTTCCTCATCACACTTGATAACTTTTGGTTGAAAGTCTACTTGTTTGGATATTAGGATGGCAACTCCAACTTGTTTCCTGGGACCATTTGCTTGGAAGACCTTTTCCCATCCTTTTACTGAGATAGATGTCTGTCTTTGTTATTGAGGTGTGTTTCTTGTATGCAGCATAATGCTGGATCTTGTTTGGATATCCAGTCTGTTAGCTTATGTCTTTTTATGGGTGAGTTGAGTTCATTAATATTGAGAGATATTAAAGACAGGTGACTGCGGGTTCCTAATATGTTTATTTTTATAGGTGGCTTTATGTGCTTGTGGTTCTCTTCTTTTGGCTTTATTGTGAGATGCTTAATATCTTGTCCTTTCTTTGGTGTAGGTACCTTCCTTGTGTTGGAGTTTTCCTTTTAGGATCCTCTGTAGGGCTGGATTGCTAGATAGACACTGCTTTTATTTGGTTTTGTCCTGGAATATTTTGTTTTCTCCATCTGTCTTGATTGAGAATTTTGCAGATTATAGTAGCTTGGGCTAGCATTTGTGTTCCCTTAGAGTCTGCATGACCTCTGACCAAGCTCTTCTGGCTTTCATAGTCTCTTTTGAGAAGTCTGGTGTAATTCTGATAGGTCTTCCTTTGTTATTTGGCCCTTTTCCCTTGCAGCTTTTAATATTCTTCCTTTGTTCTGTGCGTTTAGTATTTTAATTATTATGTGATGAGAGGACTTTCTTTTCTGGTCCCGTTTATTTGGTCTTCTGTAAGCTTCTTGTGCCTTTATGGTCATCTCTTTCTTTAGGTTGGTAAAATTTTCTTCTATGATTTTGTTGAAGACATTTTCAGGTCCTTTGAGCTAGGAATCTTCATTTTCCTCTATTTTGATTATTCTTAGATTTGGTCTTCTCCTTGTGTCCTGAATTTCCTGGATGCTTTTGGTTAGGAGTTTTTTTTATGTTTTCAACTTTCTTTGACAGTTGTGTCAATCTCTTCTATGAAATCTTCAACACCTGAGATTCTTCTATCTCTCATATTCTGTTGATAATACATACATCTCTACATCTCTAATTTCTGACCTCTTTCCTAGGTTTTCCATTTCCAGGTTTGCCTCCATTTGTGTTTCCTTCTGTTTCTACTTCTACTTTTAGGTCTTGGACTACGTTATGCAATTCCTTTACCTGTTTGATTGTGTTATCCTGTATTTCATTCAGTGAGTTATTTATATCCTCCTTAAAGGACACTGTTATCTTCATGAGATAGGATTTTCGGACATATTACTGATTTTCAGATATGTTGATGTATTCAGGGCTAGCTATGGTGGGAGAACTGGGTTCTGTTGATACTCACATATATTTGCTTCTGTTGCTTATGGTTTTGTGCTTGTCTTTTGCCCATCTGGTTGTCCCTGGTGTTTGTTGGCCTGGGTAACTATTTTGAGTCTGTCTCTTTTGTTACTGGGTTGCTTCAGGTCTCCTTGTTAGCCTGTGACCCTGGCTGTGGCAGACTACCTGTGGGGCCTTCCCACTGGGGGCTCTTCAGAGTGGCATAGAAGCTACTGATCTGTTGCCCTGGCTGCACTGCAGTAGATCTCCTTGGAGGGCTTCAGACTGTTGGGTCTTCAGAGGAACAGTCAGGCTGTTCTCCTATGTGAAGATGTTCTCTGGGGCACGGGGGTCTACTGATTGTGGTTTCTAGTTCCCAACTGCTCTGAGTGCAGCAGATCCTCTGGGCTGGTTCAGGATATGGTGTCTCCAGGGGATCAGACTAGCTAGCAATCTGCCCCAGCAGAAAGGACCTGGCAGAAGGCAAGGGGTATTCGGCAAGGAGGTGGGGTTTTGTGTTGTGATGGGTCCTGAGTCCACTGGGCTCCCAGCAGCACCTCTGGGACTTCCAGAGGGTTCTTACCAACTGCTTTGGGTACAGCAGATCCTCTGGGCTGGTTCAGGATATATTGTCTCCAGAGGAGCAGACTAGCTAGCAGTCTAGAACTTTGTACTTTTAAGCAGTGGTTCTTAACCTTCCTAATCCTGAAATTCTTTAATATAGTGCATGGTGCATTCTTGAGCGCACCATAAAAGTGTTTGTTGTTATTCAAGACTGAAATTGTGCTACTGCTTTATATTTAATGTAAACATCTGTATTTTCTTTGAAGGGGTTGGTCAACTCACAAAGGAGTCTTGACCTACAGATTGAGAACCATTGGTTTAAGGTGACAGAAATGGGCATTGCAATGGAGAACTGAAGTTAATGTTTCCCTAAGTGTTTAGGGAACTGTTCTTTATCACATGTATTGACAGGAAATATAAAGCAAAAGAAGACTATGAAAAATGCTATTATTTGTGGCAGAGTTGTATGTGGTTTTGTTTGTTTTGTAATTTCTATATGAATATTTTGTAGTTGGCACTTTGCTTTTCATCTAAAAACATTGATATAGCTTTGTAAGAACACTATTTTACTTTCAAAAAATTCTTACTTTTTGTAAAAGGAAGACAGTATCATAAAATTTAATAGTTTTATCCCTCTGCTATTTTTTTTTACCACTTTTATTGTCACAGCTAGAGAATGTAAAAATGAAATACCAAAACATGTCAAGTTACAGAAATCACTTTGCCCTCACTTGGATGATCCCTTCCTCTAAGCTTCTATCCTGCTGTCTTAAAATGAATGAAGCCACTCAGCATTTTGCTCAACCAGAATCCTCAGATAATATTGCCATCTTAGCTGCAGATGAGCCAGCATCTTTTACTGCTGCATTACCTCTGCCTGGAGCATGATTTACTTTATTGTCCTCCTTCTACAGTGAGCCACTGCTACATTTGCATTCAAAATGTTATGCTTGGGATACAAATTGTCATTCACAGGCTCTTCTGTTGAAGTCTAGGTCCCCAAGTGGTAGAACAATTAAGAAGCCTCATTAAGGCACTGGCAGCTTCTTCAATTAGTATGCTGATGAATTCAAAGATCAAATGGTTATTTGAAGGTAGTCCAGTCAAAGCCAGGGGGTCACTGGGGCATACCTTTGAAGTATATTTCTTGTCTTCAGAGCCCTTTGTTCTCTTTCCATTTCTTACCTCCTTTTCCAGGAGGTTCTGCTTTTCAAGATCCACAGGCCCAGAACAATGGAGTCAAATGACCATGAACTAAAACTTCTGTCACAACCACTAAAAATCCTTTCTTTTTCTTAGATATTTTCACATAGTCAAAAATATGAGTAACATAGCAGTGTAAAAAAAACAAAATTAGAAAAGTTTTCAATTGTTGTGTCACTTTTGTGCCAAGATCTCTATTAGTTCCTACAGTAAATGAATAATGAATTTAAATATTTTACTGTTTTAAACTACGGGTCAAGTATATTTATAAAAATGAAACTCATTTAGGGATGTAATATTTTGTAAATATTTTGATGTTCACAGATCTGCTTTGCATAAAGTAGAGCCAACTCTCAGTCTTTTTAATTATTTTATACTCACTGTTTTTCAGATGATTACAGTCCAGGAAAATATGCAATTTAATGTATTACAAGGAGATGGCCATCTCTATGAGCTCCTCTTCATTCAGAGACAGTTCCTCATGTGAATTCATTACCTCAGTGATGTCAAGAGTAGCTCTTTCAGATTCAAGAATTCAGAATCATACACAGAATAAAATAAATACATCTATACCAGGGAGAACCATATTGAAATAGATCTAGTAAAACATACAGTATTTTGAGTTTGACTTTAAAAGTGTTATTTGTTTTTAATATGTCATTTCTTTCTCCTTTTTTTTGATTTAAGTTTTATTGCATTATGATGAGAAAAAATACATGATTTCAATTTATCTGAATTTAAAAACATATTTTAAGTAAGTAAAATTAAATCACATTCTTGTTTCCCTTTTGTACCCCAACTCCTCCCAGAAACCCCCTTCAATACCTACAATATCCTTTTTGTCATATTCTTTAAAATGTACAAAATATTATAACAATAAAAATGAGTATTATATAAGTTGTTTGATATAAAACAACAATCAATTTAAGAGTCTTATGCTTGTCTGTAGCAATACTGAAAAACATATGTTTTTTTCAGTATACTCTAAACATATTAACTATATATTTTAAGATAATACATCACTACTAGTATTTTTTTAAATGAGCATAAATATATAAGGTCTTTTGTTTGTTTGTTTGTTTGTTTGTTTTATATTTACTAGAGTTTAAAATCTTGGCTCTTACTGTGGTATAAGCCCAAAATAAGAACAATTTTTAGATATTGGAGTTCATTGTAATAAGGCTGTACTTCCATGACCCTCGCATCACCAAAGGATTTTACCTCCATCATAGCTAAGCTGAGAGTTGACAGTTCTGCTGTGATAAGGAATGAATTGTAAGCACCATTTTTGGATATTGACTTCCTGCTATGGTCAAAGCTATTTGACTTGAATGAGTGTCTTTATTCTCAGCCCACAGAGAACAGGTTACATTCATTTAAGAAATGGTGTGTCTTAATGGTTATTAAGATGGTCTAGCCATAAAGTCATTCACCAACTGTTTCAGTGAACAATGGTTCTACTTAGAGGGTGGCACAGACATTAGGTGAGGGTAAGAATCTGGTTCATTGGCTGTGATAATTTGGAAAAGCATTCATCTCAGAGAAAGAGTAACTTACAAAGTCCTCTTCTTCAAACTTGATACAATAGTTGCAAATGTCAAGCAAAGCATTTGGTCTCACTCTTTGTTATTCTCTTACAAGCCACCTCCCAAGTTAATTGTCTACATTTTCTTTGGCTGTATAAATACTTTTGAAATATGTAAGCTGTTCTGAAAACCATAGTATAATGTAAAAACATGAATAATCAATACTACTAATAGAAAGGCTGAGATAGGAGAAGCCTGATGTCAAGATCATTATGTGGTACACAGTAAGACACTGTCACATACAAACAAGCAGAAAGTGTATATGGATTGTACAATATTGGACCTATTTCTCCAATTACCAAATTAGAGAGACCATTGGATGACAGTCAGCAAATTTCTAATTCCTCATATTTTTGGATTTCAATCGATTAGGATATGTTGGTAATATGACTTTTCATATTACAATATTAAGAAAAAGTAATTGTTACTTCCTGTTGTTTTTGATGTAAGAGGTGGAATTAGGTTTATGTGGATATGTTGAAAGATTACTGTCTTGCTTTTTCTAGGGTCTAGTTTTGCTCCTTATGTTGGTGTTTTCCATCTATTATCCTTTGTAGGGCTGGATTTACGGAAAGATATTGTGTAAATTTCGTTTTGTCATGGAATATCTTGTTTTCTCCATCTATGGTAATTGAGAGTTTTGCTGGGTATAGTAGCCTAGGCTGGCATTTGTGTTCTTGTAGGGTCTGTATGACATCTGCCCAGGATCTTCTAGTTTTCATAGTCTCAGATGAGAAGTCTGGTGTAATTCTGATCGGCCTGCCTTTATATGGTACTTGATCTTTTTCCTTTACTGCTTGTAAAATTATTTCTTTGTTTAGTGCATTTGGTGTTTTGATTATTATGTGATGGGAGGAATTTCTTTTCTGGTTCAGTCTATTTGGAGTTCTGTAGGTTCCTCCTATGTTCATGGGCATAACTTTCTTTAGGTTAGGGAAGTTTTCTTCTATAATTTTGTTGAAGATATTTACTGGCCCATTACATAGGGAGTCTTTACTCTCTTCTATACCTATTTTCCTTAGGTTTGGTCTTCTCATTGTGTTCTGGATTTCCTGGATTGTGGGGCAGTTCTCACAGCCAGAGTCCAGTAGGGCAGAGCCACTTTGAACCCCGGAGACCTACTGAGCATTTGCTCAAAGGGACGGAAGATGTTCATTCAGTGAATTGCTCCTGAGACCATGGCTCAGATTTCAGCCCAGAACCCTCACAGCTGCCCCTGCAGGAGATGTATGCTCTATCAGGCAGACACTGCCTCAAACTCCCAGCATTCTAGCTGGACCTTACACACAGTCATCTGACCACAAGCCAGGCATGCCATGCCCCATACAATTAAAGGGGTGGTTTTGCCCCCTCCTCTCTCTCTTGCCTCCACTCTCTCTCTCTCTTGCTCCTCTCTCTCTTCTTCCCTTCTCCGTCTCTTGTTCCCCTCTCTCTCTTGTTCCCTCCTCACTCCTCTTGTTCCCTTCCCCTCTCTCTCTTGCTTCCCCTCTTTCTTGCTTGCTTCCTCTCTTTCTTTGCTCTCTCTCTCTTCTTTGCTCTTTGTTCTCTTCTCTTCTCCCTCCTCTCCTTTCTCTCTCTCTCTCTTTCTCTCTCTCTCTCCTTCCTCTCCTTTCTTCTCTCCACTCAACTAGCATATTTCCCCTTCCTACAATAAAATAACCCATTCATACATTGCCTCCTTTTAATTAAGGCGCCCTGCAGCAAACAGGCCAGCCCCGGGAGGAGAGAGAGGCCTGGGCCTCAGCACCAGGACCCCTGCCCCCGGGGAGAGAGAGAGCCACAGCAGGCCAGGCCTGGGCCACAGCCCAGGCCCCCCTCCCACCACTTATTGAGCCAACACTGGATATTTTGGGTTAGAAGCTTTTTGCTCTTTGCATTTTCTTTAACTGTTGTGTTAATGTTTTCTATGGTGTCTTCTGCCCCTGAGATTCTCACTTCTTTCTATTGTATTCTGTTGGTGATGCTTGCATCTATGATTCCTGATTTCTTTCCTAGGTTTTCTACCTCCAGGGCTGTCTCTCTTTCTGATTTCTTTATTGTTTCTATTTCTATTTTTAGATTCTGGATGGTTTTGATCTTTTTCTTCACTTGTTTGATTGTTTTTTCCTGTAATTCTTTTAGAAATTTTTGTGTTGCCTCTTTAAGGGCCTCTAGCTCTTTACCTGTGTTCTCCTGTATTTCTTTGATGGAATTATTTATGTCTTTCTTAAAGTCCTGTATCATCCTTAGGAGAAGTTATTTTAGATCTGAATCTTGCTTTTCTGGTGTGATGGTGTAGCCAGGATTTGCTATGGTGGGAGAATTGGGTTCTGATGATGCCAAGTAACCTTGGTTTGTATTGCTTATTGTCTTACACTTCCCCCCTCCACCATCTGTTTATCTCTAGTACCACCTGCCCTTGTTAAATCTGACTGGAGCCTCTCCTTCCTGTGATCCTAGTTGTGTCAGAACTTCTCAGTGTCAAGCTGTCTCTGGGATCCTGTGATTCTGGGATCCTGTGATCCTGATTATTAGAGTGCCTGGGAGTGGAGCTTCCTCTGGGTGTTGTGGGACTGGCTGCAGAGTTTGTGCCCAAGGTCTGCTCAGGGCAGAGGCCCAGACAGACAAGAAAGAATCCATGTCACTGGGCTGGTTGAGTTCCTGAGGCCTGGGTCCCACAGGTCCCAGCCACTCCCAGTGTTGGGACAGATGTATCCTCCTCACATCTGATCGTCTGATCCTGGGTGTATCAGAGTGCCTGGGAGGTGAGAGCCACCTCTGGATTCTGTGGAACTGGCTGCAAAATTTGGGCCCAAGGTCTGCTTAGGGCACCAGCCCAGACAGACCAGAAGGAACCAGTGCCACCGGGCTGGCAGAGTTCCTGCGTGCCTGGGTTCTGCTGGTCCCAGTTACTCCTGATGTTGGGGACAGATGTTGTGTCCTCCTCACCTCTGATCCTGGACATAGTAGAGTGCCTGGATGTGGAGCTTCCTCTGAGTCCTGTGGGAATGGCTATTTTTCCCAAGGTCTGCTCAGGGCATGGACCCAGACAGACTGGCCCAAGGCAACTCTTATAAGGACAACATTTAATTAGGGCTGGCTTACAAGTTCAGAGGTTCAGTCCATTATTATCAAGGCAGGAACATGGCAGCATCCAGGCAGGCATGGTACAGCTGGAGCTAAGAGTTCTACATCTTCATCTGAAGGCTGCTAGCAGAATACTGACTTCCAGGCAAAGTCTGTAGTCCAACTCCAACAATGGTCAGCAGCAGCTACGAATAAAGTCCAAGGCAAGCTCAGTCCCATAAGGCAAGCAGGCAAAGAAGAGAGAGCAATATGTCATTTCTATGAGAATATGTTACTTATATAATAAGTGCTAAAATTTGCTTTGGGTCACATTTATTGTGAAGAAAAGAGAAATAACCAGGTATTAAAGAAGGATTAAGGAAACAACATTTACTAATTAAGACTGAAACAATTTTTGTTAGACAAGTTTCTATGTTTTGCCCTGGTTGTACTACATACTGCAACAATTTTTGTCTATGAAGTGAAAGTATAGATATATCTCTTTATAAAAAATGAATATTGGCTTAGAACAAAATATAATGATATTAATTTACTGCCAAGATTATTTTTAGATATTTAGTATATGTTATCAGGAATAACACAATAAGACAAGAACAGCCAAAATATTTAGCTAAATCAGAATTTTACTGTGAGAGTTTAGATCAGCTCAGTGCCCAAACATTGCTTTATTGGACTCTGGGCCTCAATATAAAATATACTGTGTTTTTCTAGAGTCAATGATAAAATCTAAGTGTATCTGAAACTGCTATTTTATTCACCTTAATTATCATTTTATGAGTTTTTTCTGTGCTAGTCATTCACATGTTCTGTGATGAAAGAATTATTCAGCTCCAACTGAAGATGGCATCTTGATTCTTTATATTTCTACTTTTCTCCCGTTGTAGGTAATATTCCATATTAATGTCTCTTCCTGTTTAAGTTCTGACAAAACATCCTAACAAAAATCAACTTAGGGGAGAAAGGTTTATTTAGCTCATAATTATTTATTATAGTATGTTACTGTGAGTCAAGTCAGGAACTTGAAGCAGCTGATAAGAAAATGAATGCATTCACACTTGTTTCTTGTGTTAGTTACATTTCTACTACCATAATAGAACACCATGGTCAAGGTAACTCTTAAAAAGAAAAATTTACTGACAGCTTAAAATTTCAGAGGATTAGAGTCAATAACCATCATGGCAAAGACCAAGAGAACCACAGGCAGTGAAAGTTAAATAGGAATGGGGTAGGCTTTAGAAACCTTAAAGCCTGCCCTCAGTAACATAGCACCAACCAGGCCATATCTCTTAATACTTCCAAAACAGTTTTAGGAATCTGGAACCAATTTTCCAAACATATCCTTTCCCTTAGCAATCATCTAACATTTCCAGTAGGTAGGAGTCTCAATTTCAGCCAAGGTTTCATTTTCAAAGTATAAAGGTATGTCTTCTCAGGGACTCTTGGCAGAAACCCCAACCCATCCACATGCTACCTTGTCTTGACCTCTCACCATGACTCCCTTAATCTAGTATCTTTTGTGGTTTAAAACCAGTGCTTTGAAAAATACCTACATTACCAAATTCTGATGCCAGCCCAAGCTATAGGAATACCCATATTGAACCACCACAGTACAAGAATATGTGGGTTGACATTAAGGAAACTCTTTTCAGTTGATCCAGGTAGCACAGAAGGTTTTTCTACAATGATGATGCTCCATTGCTTTTTCAGCACTGCTCTAAATGCTACCCTGTTTTTCTTTTTTTCTTTCTTTTTTTTTTTTTTTTTTTTTTGCCAATCAAACACTATATTTAGATTCAACCTGACTGAAGCTCCTCAAACACAGCTAGAGCAAGGTACTTAGTACTTAGGCAAAAATATCACACACACACACACACACACACACACACTGTCTCTACCATCACCACCACCACCAACAACAACAACAACAAAACAAAACAAAACAGACAAAATACCGAAAAAAAACTCCTCTCTCCCAGTTCCTGGTAAAATGTTCTCTGTGAAACCTCATGAGCCACATCCCTACTTTGTTCATTTCTATCACCATTCTTATCACCAAATCACCACTAGAATGTCCTTTTATGTACAAAGTACTAAACTCTTCCACATTTCTCCCCCCCAAAAAATTTCTAAAGGGTTAAAAGACACATAGTCAGGTTTATGACAGAACAAATGTCTGTTCTAGTTTTATTTGTGTTGTCATCAAAAAAGGGTTCATTTTATTTTATCATTCTATGTTAGAGTACATCAGTGTGAGGAAGTCAAGTCAGGAACTTCGAGCAGCTATTCATATCCACTATTAAGAGAAGAGAGAAAATAAATGCCTATATGCGTACTTATGCTCAGCATCCTCTCTTTACTTATGTAGACCACAATCTAAGCCCACTGAATATGGTTCCCTACAAAGGATGGGAAATAGGTGCCTACAGTTATCACAATTAAGACAGTTTGCTACAATCTGCATGGTCGAGACGATCCATCAGGATACTTTTTTCTGTCAGATGATTTTAGATTATATCAAGCTGACAATTAAAACTTTAAAAGACATAGTCCAAATCAGAAAATTTCTAAATGAAATGGTAGCAACTCTGAAAGAATATTTACAAATAAGTTGTGTGAACTAATAGAAACAAATAAACAAGCAAAAAAGAAACAAAAGTAGTCCAATTATCATTAGGTGTAAATATACTATATTTGTTGCTTTACCCCTTTGGCAAGAATATATTCACGATAATTCCAGTAAACATGCTTTCATGATTTCTTATTACATTCAGCTTCATTTCGAATCACTTCTAATTTTCTCAACAAGTAGACATTTACTTAAGTAAAGACAATCATACACCCTTGACCTTAGTAACCATACTAGAAATGGTCATATTCCTTATGTTAGGCTACTCTGATGCAAGGAGGCTCAATTATAAGACTTGGATTTTGAATGTTCTTTCCAATGAACTAAGTTCTATGATCAAGGAAGGCACAAACTACTAAGGATCATAAGTTTGGATATGTTATTCATCCCACCTACCATAAAACAAGAAAGGAGTATTACACAATGGCAAATGGAATCAGTCCCTACCTGAAGCCAAATCTAGGCCTGGGTATATTCAACTATTAAATTATACAAACAAGAGAAGATCCTCCTTCCTTCCCTCTTTTCTTTTTTTCATTCTTTCTTCCCTTCCTTCATTGCCTTCCTTTCTTTTTATTTTTTTCTTCCACCCTCTTCTTCCTCTGCCTACTCTTCTTCTCCCTCTTCCTACCCATCCTTTTCCCCTCCTTTTCTTCCTCTTCCTCTTGTTATTATATATATATATATATATATATATTTTATTGTATTTCATTTTCAACAAAAACTATATAAAAACAAAACAAAATCCTTCCTGGCATAGCACTAGGAATTTGCTAAAGTGATTTATTCCAAAGACCAGAATGACAGATTTCTTAAGAGAAAAGTGAGCTATGATGTGATGTGGATTTATGATAAATAAATCCAGAAAAGCAGAGTGTATATACAACAGAAGATGGGGAATTATGGAGTATTATACAAAGATAATAGTAGAAATATGGATCCAATCGCAACATTATATTAATTACTAAAGAGCTTATGTGGAGCAATGAACTTTAGCCAGCACCAAAGGGCAAGGATTTTCCACCATTTTACTATTGTCTTTCAACCATTTATTCTTGCAACAATATATATGGGTACCACTATAAACTGTATGTATATATGGGGCAGTGAGCTATAATAGGCACCCTGGTCCCTGGTCAAGCTCAGGCTTAGAACCCTGAAGACCCAACCTGGCAGGTGACTGTCACCTACAAGGGTCAGCATGTGTTCAGCCATGTCCCTTGGGTCATGTTGCAAGTACAGCCTTCCATACCCCACCCCTACCCTCCACAAAGAGGTATGTGGCCATCAGTCACATAGGAGCAGCACCAATCCCTCCCATGTGCAAATAAAGTTTCCCTAAGCTCACAGACCAAGCCAGTGAGAAGTACCTGCTGTTAGATCCCAACTCACCCCAAAAATGTATATAAGAATCCTATCTGGAAGGATTAAAGGTAAGCAATAACTACTCCATTGTCTGAGAGATTCTGTCATAAGAGCTGTAACACTTGGCAAGAGGTCTGTTCTCCTGAAATGCCACCTGAAGCTTTACCAGACTCTTCAGTGGCTATTCTACCTCTCTTAGGCCCAGCCAAATCTCACTCAGTGCAGGCCAGTGTGGAGTAACCAAGACAGCACAAAGGAGACAGAGGTAGAGCCATATACAGCTGAAATGACTTCTC
>JADRCD010207616.1:0-30340 GCA_019843815.1 Montemys delectorum
TTTTTTTTGTCTTCAAGGACTTAATAAGGCCATGTTTATTTCAATTGGGAAGAGGAAGTCATTAATTTTTATTTTGTAGATAAGCTTTTGAAAAGCACTTGTTAATGACAGGCTTAAAAAAATGTCTATTCCTCTGTTTAATGACTTTGTATAATAGATTACTGGTATCCCCCTGTGGATATGAAATTTCTGAAAAGGGAAACTGAAAGGATACATGTTGGGTAGTGTTTGGTCACAAGTGACAGGAATTTAGACTTTCTATCCAGAGATCATAGAGGTGGCAATTGGTTAGACCTCCAAGACCAGGAGATACCCTGGACAGACTAGGAATCAAAGAGAGGAAGAACCACCTCCAAGCATTCTTAGAAATGCATTCTGGCTCTCAGCCTTGGGTCTTCCAGCTCTGGGTTAGGGCACAGCTTCTGTTCCATTTTCTTAAAGAGCTAACAGTGAGATTTGAAGAATGTATATGAGCAGGGCTATCTGGCCACAGGGGACAACCTTCCAAGGTCCTCCAAGCCCCTTTTACTTTTGTCTACTCTTAGTCTTCCTTTTCATTCTTTGATACTTGACATGTGGGAACTGTAGATGTGGTAGAATAGAATGAGCATACAGAAATAAAAGAGAACAAAATGCAACTCCCGCATCTTGGCATCAACTTGTTGTAAGTAAAAGCTGGCTATTCCTTGTATGGTAAGAACATGAAGTGAAAAGATGGTTTCTCTGGTGATTAACTCCCAGCCTCTGCACGTATTGGATTCACATTTTTAAACAACAGGTCATCCCTGACCAATTTTGCCGCATGCAGATGCAAACATGACACTTGGTAAACAGTTGCAAGGTTCAACTCTACAGTTCAGTGGTCACACAGGACTTTCTTCTGTTGCTTTTGTGTTTGGCATAGACTGGGCATCTTTTGGAAGCTATTCCAGATGTCAAGGGTTGTTCTTGTAGATGAATAACAACTGGTATATACAAAGCCACCTAGAACACTGTAATTACAAACTGGAAGCTCATAATTGGTGCATGAACCACTTCCTTTATGAGTTATTTGGCTTTATTCACAGTTTTTCTCATTGCAAGGGCTGTGTCTCCTGGCTCTACCTTTAATAATGGTGACAGTCATAATAAGTGTAATAATGCAGCGTTACTTTCTAATTACAAAGAAAATTTCCTCTCAGGAGCTCAAAGCACTCTACAGACATTATCTCATTCATAGTTCTAACCTTTGGTGCTGCTTGGCAGTCACCAATATGACCATAGTAGCCAGATGGCTATATTCTACTTCTCAATCCTCATGGAAGACAAGGGAAGCAAGAGCAATCATTAGACTTTGCAAACTCTTGCAGAACACCAATAATGAAATTCAAAGGCTGGATAGTATGTTTGCTATATCTTGCTGAGAAAATAATTAACAAGCTTTTTGTAGTTTTATCATAACTTTGGGAGGGACTTCATGATCCAGTTCCTCTGAAGACAAAATTCTTTATACTCTGCATTATTAAGAACTCTCAAATACAAAAAAAAAAAAAAACTGTAATTGATGACTGATAAAATCACCCAAATTGAACATGCTACTAGAATTTGGCATTGTGGACCCTCAGGTATAGATCAGTCATCAAAAACAGAGGTCAAAAATTGTAGCTCATGGGTCAAAATCATGCTCAGAATGGACTCTTTTAGACAGGGTGTCATGTGTCCCTGGCTTTGAGTTTGATATATAACACAGAAAGACCATGAACTTCTGATCCTCCTGTTTCTATCTATAGAGTGCTGGGATCAAAGCCATACACTGCTAAGGCCAGATATTTCATGTTGAGACCAAACCCAGAGCTTCATGAATGCTAGACAAGCATTCTGCCAACTACATACTCAGCCCGTTTTTCCATCCTTAATAACACACAACCTTCATACACAAACCACGACACAAAATCCTAGAGTTTGGCTTCCTGGATCACAACTATAAAAATATTTATCATATGGTTCTTTATTTAAAGGTTTGTGGACCCCAATTTCAAAGAATAAGACCAGTGTGCAAGGTCTTATAAAGTGGAAAGTGAAGATGGTGAGATATCCCATGAAGTCTGTCTGTCGCGAGCACTTGCAGACGGGTTGGTGCCGTCTGGGGAGCCGATTAATAAAGACAGAGGCAAGACACTGGGTTGGTATTTAGGTTCGGGTTTATCAGTATCAACGTAACACACACAACACCACAAGAAACAAGGTAATCCAAAGACTGCTGCTATGATTGCAAATATCATGGGGTCAAACACTATCACTACGGCTTGAACCTGGCAAGACGCTAGGTTCATGCCTTAAAGTCCTTTGCTAAGGGTCATCATCGGTATACGACCTGATGGCGCGCTCGGAGGGGGTCTTCCTCCTTGGCTTGGGCTCGGACGTGTCTCGGCTCCTCGATTGGTTTCACTTTCTTGATCCGCCGGCGTATGCCGATTTTCTGGGCGTACGAATGCTCAATCAGCCGTAGGCGGTGATGGATGCTTAGTCTGGTGCAGAAGATGCTGAATATGAATGTACTGCTTCGGGTCAGTCTCATTCGAGCGATGAGGCGTTCGACATGGACTCTAGAGGCGAGTCGTGTCGAATGCCCTGGGGTCTTAGAGCTTGGGTTTTTATACCCTGTCTAAGCCTTGTCAGTGTCATTCGGTCGTGTCTACTTATCTCTTGGTTACGTCATGGGGGATTCCAGGGGAGCTTCACTCTTATCTATTCACTGCACACATCTTACTTCTACTCGGAGTATGCTTCTAACGTCTACCTGGCCTTCTGGCCTTACATGTTTCTTATACTGTCCATGAGTTGCTGGTTCTTTACTGATCTATTTAATTTCTCAGTGACATTTGTTACTATTGATTTTCTAGACTCTTTCCAGAAAAGCCTATTCTGTTTGTGTCTAATATCACTGCACTGAGTGTTGTGTTTCTATTTCCTCTTGACGTTCAGATTAGATAGTCACATTTCTGCTTGCTCGTGTCAGAGCTGCTTTAAGTTTTCTGGAAAGGGATTAAGTGCAGTGTCTTGACCTTGATGGTGTTTACCAGTCCTCACAGTAGGTGAATGTAGTGGGCTCTCTGGACTTAGTGTTCACAGAGGGTTTTGCTGCTTCTGGGTCTGTCTCTTTGATTTTATTTTTGTTTTGGAGTAAGCCAAAGATCCAAGGCATTAATGTTCTGATTCTGCATTGAGAGAGTGTTTGATTTGCACACAGGACCAAATAGCTGATAGGAATGGTTTTCAACACCATGAAGCAGATTTGGATTTTGGTGTTTCTGAGGTTGGCACTGGCTTTTCTGGTCTCTTAAATCCCCATGCACCTTCTCAGGCTGACATCCTAAAATGACCATTTCCTTACTGATTTTCCCTCTCCACTTTTAATTCCATCAAATTAAAAATTTTGGCAATATAAGACAAGACCCGAGGAACAAGGGTCAGAGAAGGTAAGACTTGATGGTACAGTGTATACTTGGTATGCATGAAGTCCTTGGACAGTCTTTGGCACCAACCAGTAAAAATTTAAAACACAAAGAAAAGACCAGAGGAGAACATAATTTAGGAGTCATGCAATATTAACTAGTTTTATATTTTAAGATAAATTTTATTTTAATGAATTCCTGAATATTTAGTGTAGTGGGAAAGGGATTTTCAGCACTGAATCTGAGGTTGTTGCTTCTGTTAACTGCACCCTATGCAATAAAGGTGATCTCTAAAATTGAATAAAGAAGGACTAGGAGGGCACATGTTCTCAGACCATGAATGCAACACAAAGCCCTGTCTTGTCTTTTCTTTCACAGAGAAGAAAGGATGAGGTGGCATTCAGTTGCTGGGAAGGATGTGCAGTGCACAGTCATTTTATGTGACTTTGAGCATCATGTTGGCAGTAAAAGAGATTAGTCATCAGTCATGGAACCCTGTAAAGCAAGGCATAAATGATGGTAAGAGATAGCAGGAGTCAGAGGCAAGTTGCAACAGTAATTATTACAAGTGAAACTTAAAGTTCCATTTAAAACTTTCAGACATGACCTTTGCGATGACACCAAAGCACAGGTGATGGGTTCAACTTCATCAAAACTAAGGACTTCTTTGAACATCAAAGGAAAGTGTTAAGAAAGCAAAAAGGGACCAGTGAGATGGCTCAGTGAGTAGACATGTTTATTGTGCAAGTCTGGTGACCTAAGTCCAATCCCCAGATCCCATAGAAAAATGAAGGAGAGAATCAACTCCATGAAATTGTCCTCTTGCCTCCACATGCACGCTCCTCCTTATACCCTACTCAAATACACAATACCAATTAATAAAATAAAATTTAAAAAGACAATTTACAGGATAAAAAACAGCCTACAAAGGGATTAACTTTCAGAATATATATTTAAAATATCAATTCAACCCAACAGCTACAGAAATAGCAAACCAATTCAATTTGAATAAAAGCCAGGCCTGGTGGCACATAATTGTAATTCCAGTACTTGAAAGTAGGGATGGGGTGGAGGCAGGAGAATGAAAATTTTGAAGCCAGTCTGGATTACATGGAAAGACCCTATCTCAGGAAACAAACTAGCTAGCAGATGAAATCACAAGACTGAGTAGACATCTTCTCTAAAGATACAAATGGCTGATGAGCACATGGGAAGATACTCAGTGTTATTATTCATTAGAAAAAGTAAATCAAAACCAAAATGAGATACTGATTTACTCACAGTAGAATGACAATAACCATTGTAATATGCATTAAAAAACAAGAAGCGTCAAGGGCATGAACAAATTGCCATCCTTCTACGTTGCTAATAAGAATGTAAAGTAGGGGATAGAGAGATGGTTCAATGGTTAAGAGCACTGACTGCTCTTCCAGAGGTCATGAGTTCAATTCCCAGCAACCACATGGTGGCTCACAATCATCTGTAATGGGATCTGATGCCCTCTTCTGTGTGTTTGAAGACAGCTACAGTGTACTCATATACATAAAATAAATAAATAAGAAAAAAACACCTATTGTTTTTTAAAAAGAAAGTAAAATGGAAAGCCACTGGATCAAACAATATGGTGATTATCAAACACAAATCACAGAATCACCATTTTATCTAACAATTCCATTTTTGGAAGAGTACCTAAAATAACCAAAATTAGGGACTTAAACAGATCATGTGACATTTTTATTCAAAATAGCATTATTTAGGGTAGTAGAACAATTAAAATGTCCACAGGCAGATCAACAAAATGTAGAATACTATTCATCCATAAGAATGAACAAAATATTGACAGATTGTATGTTGTGGGCCCTAAATGCATTTTGTTTAGTGAAAAGAACCAGACACAGAAGAATAAACATTATGTGATTTAATTTATATCAGGTACAGAGAGTGGATAATTTCAGAGACAAGTAGATTAGTGTCTTAGTCAGTGCTCTATTGCTGTGAAGAGACACCCTGACCAATGTAACCCTCATAAGAGAAAGCATTTAATTAGAGGATTGCTTTCAGTTTCAGGGGCTTCACCTGTTATCATCATGGGGTGGTAGGCAGGGATCATAACACCAGTAGCTGATAGCTATATCCTGAGCCATAGGCAGAGAGCAAGAGACTGGGCCTGATGTGACACACTTCCTCTATCAAGGCCAGCAGTGGTTTGACTAAGAATGCCCCGATAGGCACATGTATTTGAATGCTTAAACACCAAGGTGTGATACTATTTGGAAAGATTAAAAGAATTAGAAGGATGTATATCACTGGGGGTAGAATTTGAGGTTTTAAAAGTCCATGCCACACTGAGTCTCTCTCTCTCTCTCTCTCTCTCTCTCTCTCTCTCTCTCTCTGCCTGTAGATCATGATATAGCCCTCAGCTACTGCTTCAGTATCTTTCTGTATGCCACCATGTTTCCCACCATGACAATAACAGACTAAAACTCTGAAACTGTAAACCAGTCCCTAATTAAATGTTTTCTCTCATAAGAGTGGCTTTGGTCATGGTGCCTCTAGAAAGGAATAGAACAGTTTCTAGGACAAGGCCACATCTCCTAATCCTTCTAATCCTATCAAACATTTCCATTCCACTCTCTGTGCTGATTAAGCATCCAAATATGTGAATCTATGGAGCTGTTCTTAATCAAACTCCCGTACCCAGCACAGGTAGGGAGAGTGGGAATACACTGATGAAGGACAGGATAGGGTTAAGGATGAGATGATGGTTACCCAGCATTGCATGGGTGCTTACAAAGGGTTAAGATGATAAATACTTGTGTACATTTGGCTACATTTTGAAAAAGTTACTCTTTAACATCCATTTCAGTACTTGATATCTGATTCTTGCTTTGGGATTACATTTTCATAATCTGGAAGGGATATTTCTTCCTTGAAGCCAAGAGCAAACCTGCAGACCCTGCAAGGAGGTAGAGCTTTGCCCTAGCTGTGATTTTGGCACAGGTGGACTGAGTACATAATATCCCCATAGCAGACAAGCACTACAGTTCATCTTAATGGTGGCATGTGAACAACCACCTCTGCATGGCACCTTAATGAAATGAAACTGGTTGAAGACTCAAAGGTTAAAGATACCCAAGACTTTCAGAAGCCATATTTTTTCCTATTTGTATCCTTTTAGGAAACAGTGTAAGATAATATTCTTTGCCAAACAACATGAATGCTTTTAGAAAATAGAGAAAAATCCTTTTAATGTATTTTTAGGACAAAGCCATTAACAATGTCTAATCAGAAAAGCTGAAAATAAGAACCACATTCTCAATTGAAGGTAGGTAGAATAAACTGAAATATTACCTCCAAATATTTACACTTTCTTAAGGAGTAGTTGTATTTCTCTCTGTGAAACACAGACTCTTTATTGATGAGGTTCTGTACTGGATACAATCCATATATTCTTTTATACAACATCAAGAACAATTTATGAGGCAGGTGGTAGTGAACCCACTTTTCTGATGGGAAACTGAGAGATTACCATTAAGTGAGCCTATTAAAACTTGTAGTGCAGGGCTTTGCTATGGTTAAAACATGGCTATCATTTAATAGCAAATCTGTAGCCAGATCATACATTCCATTTCATAATCATCTCATAGATTGACTCCATAAAGAAAATCATACTCCACTTAAATTTGCACTTCTTAGTCTAACATCTCAAATAGAAGGCAACACATTTAGTAAAGGAATCTCAATTCTTCCTCTGCCTCTAATTCAGTCACACTGCTTGAGACAACATTACCTGCCTCTATTTCCCCATGAAAACTATCATTGAGTCCCTAATTACTTCAATAGTATGCTACCCATTCCACACGATCTTGTCTGTAATCACAGCACTGGGAAATGGAGACAAGCAGGTTCTTGGGGCCATTGGGCTAGCCAGCCTAGAATAAACAATGAGCACCAGGTCCAGTAAGAGACCTGTCTCAAAAATGAATGTGGTAGTTGAGGAAAATGCCCAGGATCAACTATGACTAGCTCATATACTCGGCACAGTAAGAACATTCACATAAACATGTACATATACAACACACACACACATACACTCATACTTGCACACATGTATGCATACACACAGACAAACTAATCTATTTCAGATCTGAAAAGTTATTTTTAATTATTATACAGTAGGTAATAGGGCTTCCTCATCTCATGCCATATTTGCCAATCACCTTGACTTACTTCTAGACATCTTGTCAAGAAAAATATTCTGAGATTTCTGAGTTTCCATGTGAACAGGTGCATTAGTGTTGAAAGTGCCTCTCTAGTTATTTTCTAAAGGCCAGAATTGTAGCAAAAGCATATGATTAAATCTGCTTTGAGTCCACTTTGTGCTTTTTGAGGAGACCTTGATCAGACTATAGTTATCATTCTGAGGCAAGGCTGGGAATTCTATTATACTTCGACCATATAGGTAAAGAATTCAAGTGTTTGTGTGTGTGTGTGTGTGTGTGTGTGTGTGTGTGTGTGTGTGTGTAGGCATTGTTG
Organism: Montemys delectorum; assembly: GCA_019843815.1. Classification (NCBI taxonomy): domain Eukaryota; kingdom Metazoa; phylum Chordata; class Mammalia; order Rodentia; family Muridae; genus Montemys; species Montemys delectorum. The sequence goes on from JADRCD010207616.1 coordinate 7,971, forward strand.
TTATTTTCATATTGAAGATTGAACATACAATCCCAGGAACACTGGCCAAGCAAGCACTCTACCCCTGAGCCATATTCCTGATGGAACAAACTAGAATTTGAAGTGACCTTTCAATTCTACCATGTGCCTTTCAGCCCTTGGGTTTTGCTGTCTGTCATGGAGGCAACACCCACAGCAGAGGGGCCTGCTATCTGATCAGTTCTCTACAGAATCCTTGGCTTCCACCTGCCTTTGCCATCCCTCCTGAATCCTCTCTTATACTGCCCAGCTCTGCCTGTGCCCTCACATGGTCCTAATCTTTGCCTTTCCTGCTTCAAGCTTCTGCTATCTTCTCTACCTGGGGTTTAACTGATAAGTCAGTCTTCAATATTTTTGCTTTTTACATGGCCTGGTGTTGACCACGGAATTCTGCTTTGATGGTTTCCTAAACAAACACAGCTCTACTCCTGGCTTGTCATGGCCCTCCAAGCAGAACATAATCAATATGATGTCAATCCTAAAGTTAACATCATGAACAAAACAATTTAGTTCAAACCAGGTACCAAGTCAATCTCCAAAAGAGATACAATCACTTGTTTTGTCAATGCAACACACACACACACACACACACACACACACACACACACACACAGATACAGGCAGGCAGGCAGACACAAACTGTTAGAAGACTTGTTGAAAAGTAATGGATTATTGTGGTCAGAGGACTGAGCATAGGGTTTATACTCAATGTCCTACATGGTTGAGAGAGACTCTGTTCCCACCATTAGTAATTGTGTGCAATAATGTACACAGCCATGCTTAGTCACCATGGGTAGGTGTAATTATCAACTCTTGGGGCTTAAAGAGTCATTGTATTCATCAAAATCTAAAGAGGAAACTAGAGGCAAAGAGGATGCTATCCCTGCAGCTTCTAAATATAAACTTGGAGAAAAACCATCCTCAACAATGAGAAGGAGAACCCACAGGTTAGTCTAGATCAGGCCTCCTTATGCCGGCAGCACTCCCATCCAGGAAATCAAGAAGCCTGAACACATTTTTAGTTTACAGAAAACAGGAGGGGATGGAGCTACTGACATCTACTCTGGTAGAGGCCAGAGATACCTCTGAATACTTTCCAGGAAAAAGGACAGCTGCCTGAAGCAAAGGTTTGTATAGGCCAAAGGCCAGCAGTAGAGCCAAGACTAATAAAATCCAACCTACAGCACATTCTGAAAGCAACACTGACAGGTGATCAGTGTCAAAGGCTGATGTGTGTCTGACCACACCTTCCAGGTGTAAGCTCCCTGGCCATGTATCCAATTTGCTACTCCCCTTCTAGCTCTCTGATATTCAGAAAATGAATCATAATATTCTTTGTAGTATCTTTATTTACTTTTTTGTCAAAATCTTAAAGTTTCTTAAAGCAACAACACCCCTCCAATCATTAGTGAGAACACAAAGTGGGTTATTGTCTCATGACCATTAATTCCTATATATTTAAATATTTTCATAATATGTACAATATCAAGACAAAAAATGAGTCACTAGTTATGAAATCTGAGCCTGGAAAGCTTTAGTATGGAACTAGTTTTTATTTGAGGTATTTGTTTGGGAGTTTAGAGGGGATGCCTCTTCTAGGTAGCTGACACTTTTTCCCAGGATAAAGCTGAACCTGGCTTACTCATAGAGTGCCATTGCTCATGAAGTCACCACACAGCTATAAGCCCACAGTCATCACCATATAATGAATCACCTTGGACTAACTTACTTCTAAACAATAGATGTCCCATGAAGACGGCCACTATATAATTTTTTTCTTGTAAATTACTTAAAACTGTAATTAGAGAATGCTATTTACCTTTTGATAGTTCTATCAACATGAAAACACTGAGTGACACATCTGTTGAATGAACTCTGTGTAAAGTAAACTACATTGTATTACTGTGGTCTTGTGCCTCAGAATTCTATTCTCTCTGTATTTCTGAAAAGAAAGCTGCAGTTGAGAAACTCCAGGTCTTTTAGGTATTTTTGAATATTATAAAGAGACTTTGGACTCTGAGTTTGAATTTTAATGTTTTATATTTTGATGTTTATATTAATGTGTGATTTTGGGCTGGGCAGTGGTGGCATATGCCTTTAATCCCAGCACTTAGAAGGCAGAGGCAGGTATATTTCTGAGTTCGAGGCCAGCTTGGTCTACAGAGTGAGTTCCAGGACAGTCAGGGCTACACAGAGAAACCCTGTCTCAAAAAAACCAAAGCAACAACAACAACATCAACAACAAAGAAAAATGTGTGATTTTTGGAAATCAACAAGAAAGGAAAGATTATGGCTGCACAGTGGTGTGTCTCTGCCAAATTGACAAGGGATCAGTGTATTTTATATTTAACTCCTTAAAAAATTAATTTTTCGAGTCATGTTATTTTTGAATATATAAAAGAAGCCCAGTGTAAGAATTTTAGATATTTATTTAAACTAAATATGTAAATATCCCAGGGTAAGCTTCCAGTTATATTTTTTTAACTTTTATTGCATTATGATGAAAAGGTTACATGATTTCAATTTATCTGAATTTGTTAACATTTAAAAACATATTTTAAGTAAATAGAATTAAATCACATTCTTGTTTACCTTTTGTACCCTGACTCCTCCCAGAAACCCCCTTCAATATCTACAATATCTTTTTTGTCATATTCCTTAAAATTTATAAAATATTATAACAATAAAAATGAGTATTATAAAAGTTGTTTAATATAAAACAGCAATCAATTTAACAATCTTATGTAGATGCTTGTCTACATCAATACTGAAAATACATGCATTTTCTCAATATAAATTTTAAATAAATCCAAACATATTAACTGTATATTTCAAAATAATATACAACTACTAGTATTTTCTTAAATGAACATAAATATATAAAGTCTTTTTGTTTGTTTATTTGTTTTGTATTTAGTAGAGTTTAAAATCTTGGCTCTTACTGTGGCACAAGCCCAAAATAAGAACAATTTTTAGACATTGGATTTCATTGTAATAAGGCTGTACTTCAATGACCCTCAAATCACCAAAGAATTTTACCTCCATCGTAGCTAAGCCGAGAGTTGACAGTTCTGCTGTGCCAAGGAATGAATTACAGGCACGATTTTTGGATACAGATTTCCTGCTATGGTCAAAGCTATTTGACTTGGGTGAGTGACTTTATTCTCAGCCCACAGAGAACAGGTTACATTAATTTAAGAAATGGTATGTGTATTACAATGGTCTATCCTTAGAGTCATTCACCCACTGTTTCAATGAACAATGGTTCTGCTTGGAGGGTGGTACAGACATTAGGTGAGGTTAAGAATTTGGTTCATTAGCTATGATAATTTGGAAAAGCATTCATCTCAGAGAAAGTCCTCTTCTTCAAACTCGATACAAGAGTCACAAACATCAAGCAAAGCATTCAATCTTCCTCTTTGTTTTTCTCTTACAAACCACCTCCCAAGTTAATTGTCTATGTTTCCCTTGGATATATAAATTCTTTTGAAATATGTAAGCTGTTCTGAAAACCATAGTATAGTTTTAAAACATGAAATAAACAATACTACTAATAGGCTGAGATAGGAGAAGCAAGATCTCAAGACCATTATGTTGTACACAGCAAGACACTGTCACAAACAAACCAGCTGAAAGTGTATATAGATTGTACAATATTGGATCTATTTCTCCAATTACCAAATTAGAGAGACCATTGGATGACAATCAACAAATTTCCAATTCCTCATATTTTTGAATTTCAATCGATTAGGATATGTTGGTAATATTAATTTTCATATTAAGATATTAAGAAAAAGTAATTGTTACTTCCTATTGTTTTTGTTGTAAGAGGTGGAAGAAGATTTGTGTGGATTTGTTGAAAGATTATTTTCTTGCTTCTTCCAGTGTGTAATTTTGCTCCTTATGTTGATATTTTCCATCTATTATCCTTTGTAGAGCTGGATTTGTGGAAAGACACTGTGTAAATTTTGTTTTGTCATGGAATATCTTGTTTTCTCCATCTATGATAATAGAGAGTTTTGCTGGGTATAGTAGCCTGGGCTGGCATTTGTGTTCTTGTAGAGTCTGTATGACATCTGCCCAGGATCTTCTAGCTTTCATGGTCTCTGGTAAGAAGTCTGGTGTAATTCTGATAGGCCTGCCTTTATATGTTACTTGACCTTTTTCTCTTACTGCTTTTAAAATTCTTTCTTTGTTTAGTGCATTTGGTGTTTTTATTATTATGTGAAGGGAGGAATTTCTTTTCTGGTCCAGTTTATTTGGGGTTCTGTAGGCTTCTTGTATGTTTATGGGCATCTCTTTCTTTAGGTTAGGGACGTTTTCTTCTATAATTTTGTTGAAGATATTTACTGGCCCATTACATTGGGAGTCTTCACTCTCTTCTATACCTATTATCCTTAGGTTTGGTCTTCTCATTGCATCCTGGATTTCCTGGATGTTTTGGGTTAGGAGCGTTTTGCTTTTTGTATTTTCTTTGACTGTTGTGTCAATGTTTTCTATGGTGTCTTCTGCCCCTGAGATTCTCTCTTCTATTTCTTGTATTCTGTTGGTGATGCTTGCATCTATGACTCCTGATTTCTTTCCTAGGTTTTATATCTCCAGGATTGTCTCTCTTTCTGATTTCTTTATTGTTTCTATTTCCATTTTTAGATTCTGGATGGTTTTGTTCATTTCCTTCACCTATTTGACTGTGTTTTCTTATAGTTCTTTAAGGGATTTTTGTGTTTCTTCTTAAAGGACTTCTAGCTGTTTACTTGTGTTCTTCTGTATTTCTTTAAGGATGCTATTTATATCTTTCTTAAAGTCCTGTATCATCATCATAAGAAATGATTTTAGATCTGAATCTTGCTTTTCCGGTGTGATGGTGTGTCTAGAACTTGCTATGGTGGGAGAATTGGGTTTTGATGATGCCAAGTGACCTTGGTTTGTGTTGTTTATTTTCTTATGCTTGTCCCCGATATCTGGTTATCTCTAGTGCTACCTGCCCTTGCTAAATCTGACTGGAACTTGTCCTTCCTGTGATCCTGGTTGTGTTAGAACTCCTCAGAGTCAAGCTGTCTCTGTGATTCTGGGGTCCTGTGATCCTGGGCTTGTTAGAGCACCTGGGAGTGCAGCTTCCTCTGGGTGTTGTGGGACTAGCTGTGGAGCTTGTGCCCAAGGTCTGCTCAGGGGACCAGTCCAGAGACAGACTGGAAGGAACCGAGCCACTGGGCTTCAGAGTTTCTGAGTGCCTGGGTCCTGCTGGTCCCAGTTACTCCTTGTATTGGGACAGATGTTGTGTCCTCCTCACATCTGATCCTGAGAGTGTCAGAACCTCTGGGAGTGAAGCTTCCTCTGGGTGTTGTGAGACTGGCTGTGGAGCTTGCACCCACGGTCTGCTCAGGACACTAGCCCAGAGATACTGGAAGGAATCTCCAGTTTTATTTTAAACATGTGTATCTATATGTTACTTAAATATATGAGAAAATGAAAAGCTGTAAAGATACAGAAGGAAGAACACAGATTTCATTCCTAGTAGCAGAACAGGTCATTTTAGTTTCTTCTTTATACTTCTGAATATTTTCAGCAAAACTATGATTTTTATAAGCAGAATGTATACCAGATTTAGACTTTATGTTGCTCTGAACTATTCTTGAATGATATGGAGGAATGTGCATCTTATAAAAATACCTCTAGGTGATTCTTAAGCATGATCCACAACTATAATTTGAGAAACATTTTCTAGCCTATTTTAAGAGTTCCAACAGTATATAGAAGAATCTATTTTTATTTTTTTTAACATGGAAAAATTTAAACATACAGCTTTGTTTCTAATAATGGGAACCAGAATCACAGCAACTAAACATTCGGAACCATTCTACCATCCTTTCTTAACAAAGATGTTCTTTATTACAGACTGAATGTTTTTCCTTCAAATTCATGAAGGGAGCCTTGGACACTGGACACTGGTTCTTTTGGAAGGTTGTTTAGGCTTAATGGAATTCTAGGTATAGGACCTAACCAGACAGAAGTGGTGTCTTTGCCAGCATAGACAGGGTCATCATAGGTGAATGGAAGATGTTACAAAGGGAATGACTACATACTAGGAGATGAGATATGGCAACCAACCCTGTGTGCTTCTTGACCTTGGGTTGTGTTTATGTCACCCAGACTGTCATATTCTGTGATGATATTAACATACCTACCCTTCTGAAAAAAAGAATAGAGCAGTTAACCTAGAGATAATACCTATTAGTCCATTAGTGATGGTCACAGGTGTGGACATAATCATCTGTCTTTCAAAGAACATTTCTACAAGAAAGGTGCTTTCATGGATCTTCTATGGATGAATTTTAAAAAATAATGATGTTTTGGTTTCATCTTTGTATTAATTAATAAATTCAATAGTTTAGAATATAAGATCATCATACAAAATTAGGTATATTTGTGTACATTAACAGTGAACATGAACAGAAACAAAAATATGATTTTATGAATGGAAGAGTAACACCATTCAGAGTAACACCAAGCAGTATAAGCTGAAAACAAGAAGGTATAAAAGACATGTATACTGAAAAGTATATGGACTAAAAACATCAAAGACACAAATGGAGACATAACTCATGCTCATTGATTGGAAGTGTATTTAATGCCCATCATCACCTAAAGTGGCTCACAGTGGCAGTATAATCTGTCAAATCCCAATTACATTTTTTAAAGAAGTAGAAAAAGCATTACAAAAGTTTTATGCAACCACAAAAGGCCATAATATCCAAACCAATCTTGAGAAAGAAAAATAGATGAAGAAATTATATGTACTGGCCTCAAAATATATTTTAAAGAGATAATAACACAAACACTGGCCTAAAGTTGGACATACAGATCAGTGAATCAGACTGGAGCCCAGAAACAAGTAATACTCACACCACTGATTGATTTTCAGCAAGCTTTCTCAAAATCCACAATGAGAAAAAATATTTCTTCAATGAGGGTATTAGGAATTGGATACTACAGACAAAAGAACAAGATTGGACCTTTGTAGAACATCTTAAACATCAACTACAATGTATTAAAGATTTAGAAGTAAAATCTGAAACTGTAAAACTATAAAACCCATCACAGAAAAAAAAACCTAAAACATACAAACAAACAAAAACATGGTTTTATGAATGGAAGAGAGAAGTTTATGTCAAAATGAAGTGGAAATTTCTTATTTCTTTGGAAACTCAGTTGTGTCATGTGATGTTTTTCTGGAAGTTGTTTTGTAAGTGGATATTTTGCTGAAGTAGACACATGAGAAGATGTTTTGCTGAAGCAGACACGTGAGAGGGCATATGATGTTTTTCTGGAGTAGAGGCTTGAGAGGGCATGAGATGTTTAGAAAGAATATAAATATAACCCCACATCCTGCAATGCTTTGCTGGTCTTCTCTGGTCTTCACGTCATAGTAGAGAGAAAAGTAGCAAAGAACATAGCATTCTGACCACTTCTTGCCACTTCTGCTGATTCATGCCAATTCAGAGGAGCCTTGCAGTTTCTGCTGGATCAAGCTGCTGCTATTGATTTCTGTTTAGTGTTTGCTATTGGATTGAACTGCTGATATTCTAATGAAGACTGGAATCACCCCCAAAGAACTACTTCTAAACAGATCCACAACCCCCCTTTCCTATTAACCTTTCTCTACTTCCTCGGCTCAGCAGGCTACAAAGGAAACTGAAGCATTTAGGAACCCTAATTAAAGTAGGTTTTGAAAAATCTAAGCCTACACCAAAATACAAAAGTAAGCAAACCAAAGACAAACACTTAAGGGAATAAAAAGAGGAGGAGGTATTTGGAAAGCATATGGCTATTGAGGACTTGCTTTCCACAGTGCATAAAAAATTTTCACAACTCAAAAGCAACACATTTAGCATTGAGTTAAGGCCTTGAGGAGCTAGAGCACATACAACCAATTAACAATGAGAACCATCTCCCAGTGTCACTAGTGATCAGGGTGAGGCACATGCACACTGCAGTAAAACATCAGTACAACCTCTAGGATGTTCACCATCGTAAAACCAATTTGTGGCAAGGACTTGTGAAATTAGAACCTTTGTACACTGTTGATGAAATTAAAAAATGGAAAATTAACATTAAAAAAGCTTGAAATTTCTTGAAAAGTTAAAAATTAGAACTCTCATATGATTTAGATGTTTGACTCCTGGATCTTTATAATCCTCCAAATTAAAACAATACTGGTGTGTGTGATGGGGGAAGTTACTTCTCAAAGAGCTGTCTATATTCCCATGCCACCACAGTGATTCTCAACAGTTGAAAGGTGGAAGCCACTTGATGTCCATGCATGTGTGATGAATGCAGAGGTATGCAGGAAGGAAAGTCTCTAATGTAGTCATATTAGAGAGCCTGAGATGATGACAGTGAGAAAAAGACAAACACTGTAGGGTTCTGCTTAAGTAGGATATCTAAGATGTTAGTTCAAGTATGAGATGAAGTGGCATGGTGAGTTTTAGATGCTGGAGCATGGGAAACAGTTATTAATCAAGGAAGCTTCATTCAAACAAGGTGCAGAGCTCTGGAGACCCATTATGGGGTCCAGGATCTATAGCACTGAAGGCAATTGGCCCTCCCAGATCTGTCTGTCAGTGACAAAGCTGAGATGGTGCCATAGTGCGATAGTGCAAGTAACTGTGGAGCTAGAACTTAAAGGGAGATCCTGGAGTTCCCTTTAGCCCAGAGCACAATCTTCTCAACACTTTTGACCTAGAGTAAACCCCTATGACATTTTCCAATTAGCTTATCACCAAACCATTCTGAATCCCACAGTCATCCTGAAAACTCAAACAATGTCAGAAACCACAAAGCTTGCCCACACAAACTCCATCCAAAAGAGACAACTATTCTTTCCTTATCGACTAATCTTCCAAATTATCTCAACAAGGTCAACCTAGGTACCATGAGAATGCAAGATCAACCCTGTAAACCTATGAATAAAATTCAACAGCAGTTAAGAACCATGATCTGTTTTCAGTTGTTTGTTGAAATCAATTAAAATTTTTTTCCATAAACAGACTAACCTGAATAGCCAAGTTTATACATCTGTACACAACTTGTAAAGTTATTTTCTCTATCTACACTCGAAAAGAATAACTGAGCAGTGGAAGTGAATACACACTGTCATTTCACATCATATTAAAATTATCCTCCATAGCCTGCCCATTGGTATTAAGAAAAGTTAATCTCAGTCTCAACTAACAGAGTTTTCACCTTTTTATCTATTAGGGCTCTCTAATTGTGGGGATCCAAGAAAGCCTTCAGTGAATGAGTAAGTTTGACAAGGGCATGTTCATGTCAAGGACCCAGTGACTGAGATCATGAGAATGGGAAAACTCTCCTCTTGTTCAAGTACAAGTGTTTACAAATGAAAGGTGTGTTCAACAACTGGCAAGTGCAGCTTCCTCCTTCCTAATGTTTATACCCTCAGACTGTTCTACTGCAGAGAACTCCCCAGATGATCACTTCTTCCTCTATGTTCTACCTATAAACATTTTGAGCTTCTCTGTTGCTGCTTCAGAGCACACTCAGCACATTTGACTCAGGCTTTTATGAGTGTCTGACATTGCTTGATTATCTGCCCTTCATTTCCTTACTGCCCCAGTCATATTTCAAAGCATCAAGCCATGCTGGTGGTGGTGTCTGATGGCCACGGAGAGATCAAATACTATGCAAACAAAAGTTAACTTTCCATACTGCACTTGTCAATATTTCAGGAAACCTTACTTCCTAACAAGGGTGGATATGATCATTGTAGTCATATGACAATACTTGTTACAATGGTAGACATGTCAGACTTGAAACCACCCACAGGAGATGTCCAGCCTATCTTAAAGCCTTCTCACAATTGATATGGATGGATTATGGGCCAATATTTACTCGATGTAATTAGAGTTGTCTAAAAGTGTGAGCAGTCACATTTCAGTATTTTTTTTATCTCCTGCTGAACAGCTTCACAGAACCCAGATGATGTTCTTTAGACTCTGGACTTCATCAAAGACTAGAACAGTAACAGACAGGAGTGCTTGAAAGGCTGGTGTATATTATGTGCTGCCACAAGATCCATTAACACTCAGGTTTTCAACAGTTCCATGTGAGAAGAATGATTACCTCATTTTAGAGATAAAAAAACTAAACTTATTTAATTGGCAATCTGTCTCAGGTCACCCAACCTGTATATGACAAATAGGAAACCATCATTGATAAAGGCATCCTGCTTGCTTGTAGAACCCTGTGAAGCAGGTGTCATCTCTTGTACTGGCTAGTTTTGTGTGTCAACTTGACACAGGCTGGAGTTATCACAGATAAGGGAGCTTCAGTTGGGGAAGTGCCTCCATGAGACCCAGCTGTGGGGCATTTTCTCAATTAGTGATCAAGGGGGTAGGGCCCCTTGTGGGTGGTGCCATCTCTGGGATGGAAGTCTTGAGTTCTATAAGAGAGCAGGCTGAGCAAGCCAAGAGAAGCAAGCCAGTAAGGAACATCCCTCCATGGCCTCTGCATCAGCTCCTGCTTCCTGACCTGCTTGAGTTCCAGTCCTGACTTCCTCTGGTGATCAACAGCAATGTAGAAGTAAGCTGAATAAACCCTTTCCTCCCCAACTTGCTTCTTGGTCATGATGTTTGTGCAGGAATAGAAACCCTGACTAAGACGTCTCTGATATACAGGTGAAGAAACAGCTTTCATGAATTCTGTGTTCATTCCATCTGTTTTCTAACACCTAAGCAGAAAGCTAGGCATGCAGTAGGAGAGGGTATATAAATGCTTAGACAAATGTATCTCTCTGCCACCCATAAAGTACATACTAACTACTTAATTATCTTATGAAGTATCTTGTTTAGAAATAGCTTTTTATGTATTCTTCAAGAAAAGTACATTTTCTTACATTGTCAGGTATGAGAAACACAATGGGAACTGAAACAAGCAAGCCCTAAGTGCTGTGCTCTCTCCATCAGCCTTCTGAGGCATCTCTTTGATAAAGAATTATAGTGGTTCCATATTGATGGTGAGAGGATGGTTTAACAGTAAACAGATCACTTTCATGCATGTTTTCTTCCTAAAGCTAATCCTGAATAAAATCACACATTACTTGTAAATTTCAAAGTGTTATTTGATTGTATCATAGCCCCCATAATGAATAAAGACCAGTGTTTAAAAGAAGAGGAATAAACCAAATAATTTCAAGGCCAAATATGTGTCCCTTTTAGATTAAATTTGCAAATCTATTCATTTGGTATGCTCAGTCAGAAAGATGGAGATACAGAGTCCCCTAAATGACCTCTCCCTGAGAAATAATTAATTGGCCTACAGTGTGCTTTGTTAAAGTAAGTAAACAGCCTTCATGAATATAAATTTAATGCTATTTGAGGCAAATTGGTCTAGATATTTTCAATCCTCCTTCCTCTTTTAAGACTAGGATTTTTTTTGACAAAACACAAGAAATTTTGTAGCATTTAGATACATTTTTCATAAGTAAAGTAAAAGGTTTCTAGAATTTGATTGTTACTAATGGGTTTCCATTGACAACTGATACTGTGACTACAGGGTGACTCATGGGCGAGGTGCTCAGAATATTTCAGAAATGAGCAATGACTGGGGAACATGTTATTCCCCTCCTGCATTCACAGGAGCCACAGACAGAGCTACCAACAAAACTAGATGTTTTGTTCCTGCAGCCACAGGACACAGAACATCACAGTGCCCTGCCAATGCCAAAGACAGATGGAAGGAGTATTTTCTCATCTTGTCCTTCCTCCCTTTTCCTGAGCAATGAAATGCAAACCTTGAAAAAAAAAAAGGGAAAGAAAGAAATGCAAACCTTGAAGTCAAAGAATGTTTTCTCAGCCACAAAATCTCCATTTTTGTTGTTGTTTTTTTGTTTTTTTATTTCTTTTTCAGTTCTGGGAATGAAACTCAGGGCCTCAAGAATGCTGGGCGATTGCTCTAGCTCTAAACCATATCCCAGCCTCAGACTTCCAATTCCCATGCGAGTGTGTACACGTTTATGTGTGTGTATCAGAGAGTGTGTGTAAGTGTGTGTAAGTGTGAGTGTGTGTGTGTGTGTGCGCGCGCGCGTGCGCGTGCGTGTGAGTGTGTGTGTGCGCGCGCGCGTGCGCGTGCGTGTGAGTGTGTGTGTGTGTGTGTGTGTGCGCTGCATCTGGAAAAGCAGCTTTTAAAACATCTCAGGCAAAATCCTAAGAGAAACAGAAAGGGAGAGAGGAAGGAGGAGAGAGGAAAAAGCAAAGAAAAAAGAGAAAGGGGAGACAGATGGGGAGGGGAAAGAGATGGAGAGAGAGAGAGAGAGAGAGAGAGAGAGAGAGAGAGAGAGAGAGAGAGAGAGAGATTGAGATCTTAGGTGGTTTACTCTAGAAGACAAAATGTGTGGTGATGATTTTTGCCCAAACTGTTCTAGTCAAATGAACATATATCTTGAGGATGGCGAATGAATGAGAAAGAGAAAAAGAGTGAGAGAGAAGGAGGGGGGGGGAGAGGGAGAGAGAGAGAGTCAGGGGAGTGAGAGAGAAGGAAGGAGACTAAAGAGGGAGAGAAAAATTAATCTTAATGGAATTTATTGTATAAGGCAAACATGCTCAGAATTCTTATTTGCCCAAACTGCCCAAGACAAATGAATGTACTCCTGATGAAGAAGCAGGAGACCGAGAGATGGAGAGATGCAGGGGATTGACTCTGTCCATTTTAAAGTTAATCAGCATCCATGGTGATGTATCCCTCCAAAATAATAAAATGGATTAATCAGGCACTAAGGGAGGGAGAAGGGCAGTCATTTGTCCCCTCCTGCACTGGGATGAAATATACATAACGCGAGAAAGGGCACTGGCAAGTAGCCACAGGAAGAGCACCTGGAAGATTAAAGCCGAGGCCGGAACATTAACAAAGTACAGACCACACTGAATTAATGAGCACTGGAGATAGACACTCCGTGGAGTCTTAATTTATTTCCCTTTTCTAGCTCATCCTTTAAGAAAATGACAGTGTCTTCTTATCGATTTTACACTCAGAGATCAATCAGAATTGCCCTGACTCAGACAAAATTTACAGCAGTGTCTGACACCGCCCGGAGCATGTGGGCCCAAACAGACATTACAAGGAAGCAATAGATCATGTTTGTGTGTAGAGCTTGACGTGCTTAAAAATAAGCTAATCTGGAGTGGAATTTCCTTCTCTCTGACAAGCAGCTCTGCCCAGCTCTTCGGCCCCTTGTTACGAATTTCTCTCCTGGCTCCACTATTAATTATAACATGCGAAAGGATTCATGTATTTAGGCCCTGAGGGAGGTCATCTGATCTGCAGTTTTAGATAAAATATAAACTAACAGATCACTCCTACTTAAACAATGTGAAATGTCACTGTGAGGCACTCCATAAAAAAAAGAGCTAGAGGTGTTCCCGTCAAGAGCTATGATCAATTCTGACAAGCCAACAATATCAGGACTAAATGATGGGCCTGTGCATTCCTAAACAGCCCCCAGTGGAAACGGCTGGATCCGGAAGCTCTTTTGTGCAAGTAACTAGCTGTATTAAATGCAATAATTACAGAAAAGACACTGACTATAGCGCTCAGGCAGTTGTTGGGTAAGCTGATTGTTTCCGCAATGCTATTTATCTTGCAGCAGGCCTATAGAGTTCCTTGAAAAACTGAAACTAGAAGTACCACATGATCCAGCTATCCCATCTCCGAGTATAACTACCACAGACTACCTAAACATCCGTGTCCATTGCTACACGAGTAACAGAAAGTGAGCCCAGATGTCCATCAACTGATGAATGAGAAGGAAATGTGGCAGACGCACATGGTGGAGTATTATTCTGTCATAAAAAAGTGAAATTATCATTTGTAGGAAAATGGAACTGGATATCATTGAGTTAACTGAAAAAAATCAGAGTAGAAAAAAAAATATTACATGTTTTCTCTCAAAGAGGGAATATAGTGGGTTTCTCCAAGACATGGACAATGAAGGGAGGTCTGTTTGGAAAGAGGAAGGGGATGGTGAGAATAGAGACAAGAGAAGAATGAATATTATCAATGTATATAATACATATGCACAGAGAATCATAAGTAAAACTACTATTTTTAATTTTTTATGCTAATAGTATGTGAAGTATGCCACCAAATGTTTAAATAATATGTATGATGATCTGAAAATTTCATGGCACCCTATCAAAATATACAACTTTTATAAATAATACTAAAGGAAAAAACAGATCGCAAAAACCAATGTTTAAGGAATAGAGTTTGTGGGATGTGTGTGTGTGTGTGTGTGTGTGTGTGTGTGTGTGTGTGTGTGTGTATGTGTTGGTAGAAATAAAATCTGTAGCCTTGCACATGTTCCACAAATGTTCAGCTCTTATCCCCAGCCCTTTATTTTGCCTGGAGATAATACTGTACCTCAAATCATTTACAACAGTTTAAATTAAAATTTGAAAATGTAATTTAAAACTGTTTTCTGTGAATTCCATGTAATTTAAAGCTATTTTCTGAAAAATTTCAGGCTCTAACAGATGATCTGGGGGTACAGATAAAGAAGGTATGGCCACTTTCTAAGTAAATTCTACTGAGAAAAAGAGTCATCTTAACAATCTTCTTAAACTTGGCTGATGGTACACACCTTTAAACCCAGTACTCAGGAAACAGAGATAGCAGGATTCCTGCGAGTTTGAGGCCACCCTGGTCAACATAATGAGTTCCAGGACAGTCAGGCCTACACAGTGAGACCCTGTCTCAAAAACAAACAAACAAAACCCCCAATGTCCTTATCCCGTACATACATACATACATACATACATACATGGTATAGAAATACTCATGAGAAGGGTCAAAACTGCCTGGGAACATTTCTAGAAAAATGTTCACCTCAGATCTTCTGGAAAAGATCACCTTGCAATAGAACCTGAGAGATAAGCAGAAATGGTCACTGTGATCTAAACAGAATAGGAGTAATTCTGTCAATCAGAAAAGTACAAGGCAAGAGATTTCAAGAGCTATGAGAGCAAAATCAGCCAGCAGGCTCATAGGAGGTTGGCAACAGAGATTCTGAGTACTGTGCACGATATATGTGTGTATAGGATTGTCTCAGGCTTAGCATCATCTTTTCTAGGAATGATGGCAGGTGAAACCTGGAAGGTGAGTAGACAGTTAACTGGAAAAAAGCCCTGCTCTAACCTTTGTTGTGTTGCATGTAACCATATCTAGTCGAATTTTACTCAGTTTCCTGGACCATAAGGTAAGGTATGATTATACTCAGTCCATAGATGTGTGTGGGTACTAGATCTCACTCAGTTTGAAGCACCTAGCACACGTTGTGAGATATTTCACTTTGGGCCCATCTGTGTCTCTTCCTGAGGCTTTTCTATTTATTTACTCTTCCTCTGAAAACATTTCTATTCATTTGTCTTATCATGTCTGTTTGTACTACGGAATCAGTAGCTTTTCAATTTGACCTAAATACAACTGTTTCAGTATGAAATTCTAGACTTTGCTCTGTTAATAGCCATTCAATGCATTCTTTCCGTGGCAAGAGACAGAAAGAACAAAGCTCCTAAATGGTTCCTAAATTAAGTTCCATTACCAACCTCACTTAATTTCCTTTGCTGCATAAGGCTCCCTGTTCCCTATAGGTTTGTTTGCCTAATCAGCAGCTTAATTACTACTCATGGTGCAGGTAAACAACCCAAGTTGAGTCTGAAAGGCACTGATGTAGAAAAGTATTCAAGCTCACTCATTTGCTGTAGTTCCCCCTCCCCCAAGAGTTGTCTCATGCCTCAGCTCTTGCAGTGTCTTCTTGTGACTCAACCTGGGAAGTTTCACCCCAATGTTCCAGTTGATTTTGTCCATGTTCATGCTCTTCCTCGATGCACATACTCAGAAATTACCTTAACTTGTGAATCAGACCTTTTAAAAATTGAGGAACAAAGTAATCTCTATATTCTAATATAGTAACCTAAATATTCTTGGCAGCATTTTATTTTTATATTAAACATAGTTACAAAGTTCATAAGTGCTTATTGTAGAATATTTCATTTATATTAAAGCAAATTACGAACTTAAAAAATCATCCATAATGCCAACTTTTCTATCAAAAATAATTACTGCCAATAATGTGCACAATTGGATCATTTTATGAATTAAGATTACATGTGCTTAGACACACTTATGCTTGTATGTGTGTGTGTGTGAAATCAGAATATGAATTTATTTAGTATCCTTTTTGTATTTTGTATCCTCCCTGCAAAGCTTAAGTGCCTTTGAACTATTTCATTTCCTTCCTTCTTCCTACTAGAGCACCCCAACAGTCTCAGGAAATCAGAAGGACAGAAGAAACAAGTGCTCTTTGAGACTGCATTATATAAAATTGCTTTTGAGGGGAGGCAGGGCCGCATGATGGCTCAGCTGGTAGAGGCATCTATTTATTGTCAAGCCTGAAAACTTGAGTTCGACCCCTGGACCTACACAATAAAAGGAGAGAATCAATTCCAGAACTGTCCTCTGACCTCCAGAGGTGTACCCCAGACATACAAATAAATAAATGTAACAAAAATATTTTAAATAAAATAAAAGTATCACTTTTTATATGCCAAAAGTGGTTAAAAATGGGCAATTTTAAGAATTACAAATTTACATAACTATATCGTCAGAAAAATTTTCTTTTGCCCAATTCTCCTCAATTTAATGTATTTTTGATGCGTAGAAACATTGTTTTGTTTTAGGCGCTTGTGTTGAAAAACATTGGGCATCAAAAGCAGAAAGGGAGTTTTGCTTGAAAGATGCATCAAATCAAAAGATACTCAAATAAGCTGTGGGCCTGTTCTCACTCATCTTCAAGAAAAGAGGGAAATAAGCCAGTTTGAAGATGTGCACATCAGGTGAGAGGATGTTCTAGCTTCACTGAAAAGATGCCAAAGCAAGATGATCCAAGCCACGTAACACACAGATTGATACAGCTACATCCCAGACTCAGAAATGTCAAAGGTTCCACATTGCTTTGCGGCCTGGGCCAATAAAAAGGTAGTATGACACATGTCCTGGGGAAAGACAGAAAACTTTCATGCATCAAGTGAGCAAGGCATGACAGGTGGGTCATGTGCCTGGTAACTGTCACCCTTTTAAAGGTTACATTAGTGCTGAAGCTACACATGAAGATGAGCTCCCTGTGCAACTAAAGTATTACATCACTTGTCATCTTTAAAATGTGCTTGGTGATACAGATGGGACATAACATTTTGATGAACTCACTTGGTATGATACGGACTTCCCAACCAAAGTACTGCTTTTTTTCTGAGTAATAATTTTATTAAGGGGGAAAAACTCATAAGACCTTATTTCCTTACTATCTGCTTTCAATTACACCTCAATATTATGAAACAAATTGCTCCTAACAGTGAAGCTGTCATATTCAGGAAGGAGGTGGTCACGCCCACAGATGGAAGAGACTGACACAGCTCTGGTTTCTTGTTATCAATTACATCAATCCAGAAAATACCAATGTTTTAAAAGGCTCTATAAAGTTACTACCTGAAAAACACACTATTCATTCAAAGGACCTGGGTTGTCTTTCTACAGCTTCTGTCTAAAGCTTGCCAATAAACAGATCACCTATGCATCACGATCTCTGCCTCCAAGTTGCTAGGCTAAGTCACTGTCAAGACACATAATTTTATTTACCCTTGGTAGTCATAGATAAAGACAGAAATTAAAAAATAAAAACAACTTCAGTAGAAAATGTGTGCTTCAATGGTCAACAGGGTAAAACTTTTGTATCCATTAACAATTTGAGAACTTTCTAAGCTATCCTCCACCTCCCCAGGGTTTTACTTTAACAATTTTTAAAGTGATTAATTCAGCAAACCTTTAGCAAACACCTACTGTGTGTTAGATACTGCCCAGACTAGACCAAAATTAAAGAGACATGCCGTCTTTCATGAAGCTTTTGTAATGCCAGACTCTAAAACTTGAGGAAGGTACTGGCTCATTGGTTTAGTCCTCAAGTCCCATTCCTCAACAGCAGTCCTTGGGTCAAAGCTTAAGATTCAACTTTTAAAAAGTCAAATAGCTTGTAAATTCTGTGTGCTATTCTCTTCTGACAGATCTTGGGGGAGTCTGGGGAGGACAAGAAAGTGATAGACTGAATCACAAGTTCATAAGTGGGACCACCCACCTCAGATCTTACTTTAAATTGTTTTGCATAGTACAAATATTTTTATTTTGGGACTCAATAACATTCTGTTATTTTTTAGAAAATGAAAGAAACTCTCTGGATTAAAAATATATATTATTCACAAAGGGCTACTGAAGACAGCTGTACATCAAAAGTGTTAACCAGGTCACCTAAGGATTACTGCCAGTTCTTTCCACTCATTTCCTCAGGCACTCATAGAACTGGAATTTTTTTTTTTTTTTTTGCTTTTGAAAATTATAACCTTACAACTAGAAAAATGTTGTCATCTAATACCCTTATGCTATATATCAGTTTTTAAAATTGTGTGTTATAAACCATTACTTGGCCAAGCAATTGATGTGGTCATAAAATTGGCAAAGTACTGGGCCAGGGATATAGTTGGTAGTGTGCTTGCCCAGTGTGTACAAGCTTACACAAAATGTGCACACAAACTTATACAAACTTATATGTATATAACAAATACAAACTTACATGTACATAAATCGTATGTGGTGATGAGTGCTTATATTTCCAGCACTTAGGAGACTGAAGTGGGAGGATCAGAAATCCAAAGTGATTTTCTACTACCTGACTGAGTTGGAGACCAGCTTGGGCTGAATTAAAGATAAACAAATGAGCTAGGTGTGGTGGTACAGGCCTTTAATCTCAATACTTGGGAGGCAGAGGCAGGCAGGTCTCTGTGGGTTCAAGACTAGCCTGGTCTATGTAGAATGTCCCAGGACAGCCAGGGCTACATAAAGAAACCCTGTAACAAAAACAAAACAAAGAATGAAAGAAATGGAAGATACAAATAGGGAGCATTAGGAGACAAACTATGTAATAAGGGTAAGGTCATTACTCGAATATGATGTATTTATATAATGTACATAGTTGTGTGTATGTGCCCATGCAAAAGATGTATTTTTATTGTGAATCATGACCAAAATAGTGCAAATACAATTGATGCATAGGGGCTTTACCATTTTTATAATATGAAGACTCCAGTAACAAACCCAGAGACCTCAAATTCTTTTCTCTACAACCCTTTCCATGTTTATTATGTCATGACATCTTTCAGAGCTCCCCCAACCATGAGTTACTTTTTTGTCCAATAACCCTTATTTCACCAACAGTTCTGTGATGGTTTCCTGGCCTTCTTCATCCTGAGTTGTCAGTAGTTCTTTAGCATGAGACGCTGTTGTTTGACACTATTCACCAGGAGGCACCAACAAATGTCTTTGCACCCTAGGTGAAAACAGACAATGAACCAAAGTGAGGACACCACAATAGTCCAGCTGGTGAACCAATGAGTTTATTGGGGTCACATACAGGAGTGTGGATGAGGGATAAGTTGCAGGAGCAGCAATGATTCAAAATCAGATGCATTAACAAAAGCTTACCCAACCATGGGTGAGGGCTCACAAAAGCTAGATTTCCGGAGCATACTTCAGATGTTACAGGCAGCTCACCAGGTTGGAGAGTGAGCTGAGAGCAGCTCATCTTGGATTGAGCATCTCTCAACAGTCTTTATGTGGGAGGAAGGAGTTGTGCTCACTAATTTTATGTCAACTTGATGCAGTTGGAATTATATGAGAGAGGAGAATTCTGACTGAGAAAATGCCTCCATGTGATTCAGTTCCTCTGCATCAGTTCCTGCCTCCAGCTTTTCCCTTTGAGTCCTGTCCTGACTTCCTTCAGTAATGGATGCAGCACAAGCCAAAGAAATAACTTTCTCCCTAACTTGCTTGGGTCATGTTTTATTTTCCTAGCCCAGGGTAACCCAAACTAAAACAGGGATTTAATATGTACCATCAATTTCAGGGACTTCCTGAAGGATTTAAACTGTTTGATTCCAGACCATAATAGCTTCCCAGCAGGATGAAATTTCACCTACCTCTATTGGAACATCCCTTATCTTAGCAAACTTCCCTTTAAGATGGAAGGTCTAACTCAAAGGAAGCTGCTATTTAACAGATGTCTTTAATTTGAAATAAATGTTAGAGTCAGCTAAGTAATGAACATGAGAAAACACTTGTACAAAAATCAAGGATTTTAAAACTCTTAAAAACTGTGTTTAGAATACTGCAGTAAGCATGGAGCACTTTTGAGCATAGAAACAATAGTATCCACGCAATAGAGTCCATGAGTCTGGCCCAGCCTTATTATGAAGCTGATTCCTAAAAGATGTCCTAGGTCTTAGCTGGTGCTATTTCACAGAACTCCCTTCTGCTATCGTAGCTTGCTATTTCCAGTGTGAAGAATGTTCTTTCAGAGCTCCCCCAACCATGAGTTACTTTTTTGTCCAATAACTCTTATTTCACCAACAGTTCTGTGATGATTTCCTGGCCTTCTTCATCCTGAGTTGTCAGTAGTTCTTTAGCATGAGACGCCGTTGTTTGACACTATTCACCAGGAGGCACCAACAAATGTCAAAGCAGACCTGGCCTCCAGGTTCTCCCAGCATCCCTCAGTCCCTACCTGGCATACCTTGCCCCATACCTTGGACTTTCCAGCCCAGAGGTTGGGCTGCCCTTTCCCCAGAGGCTCTTCCCTATATAATCTAGACATTTTGCACTCTCTTCCTCCTCCTCTTCCTCCTCCTCCTCCTCCTCCTCCTCCTCCTCTTTTCTTTCTCCGTCACCTCCTTCTCCTGTTTTTCCTTCTTCCTTTTCTATCCTCCTCCTCTCCCCCTCTTTCTTCTTCTCCTCCTCTACTTCTTTCTTCTTCTCCCCATCTCTCTGCCCTTTTTCTCTTCCTTTCTTCCCTAGCCTCTCCCCTTATTTCCCCATGGTGACTTCCCTGGCCTCAATCCTTAGGTCAGTATAATCGCCTGCCTGAGGGCAGCTTCCCAATAAACCTGCCTTTAAAATAATCTAATAAGGTTTAAATTGGTTCAATTCACTCGTTATGAAGAAATATCCTATCCAAGAGTGACTGCAAAGCAGAAAATTCACCTGCTTTGTGCATGTGTTCTTTCATTCTGGCCTCACTATCCCCTGCATCTCTGCTCCTCAGACACAGGGGTCTTTGTAAGATTTCATGGGAAGCCAGACACGTGAGCTATGGAGTTCCACAGACAGTGGTTTGGCCACCCTGGCCACCATGTTGCTTAGCTCACTTGGTAAGTTAATTCTAAAAATACTTATTTTTCTTCCCCAAATGTATCTGTGAAAATTCAACACTTCACAAAAACTAAACATGTTGCTAACAAGGGTACTCTGAGAAGTAACCTAACATATTCAAATATGGCCATTTCCTAATCCAATGAAGTTTAACAGCTTTGTACTTTATAAAGATGTAATGAATCAAAAAGTCTACATATCCTGTGAACACTTTAAAATATGTGCCAGTTAAAAGTTTAGATTGAGTAGCCATTGCATGTCAAAATGTAGTTTAATGATTTACGTAAATGAGATGTTGGGTTTTTTGTTGTTGTTGTTATTATTTACTGTTATTTTTGTTTGAGACAGGGTTGCTCTGTGGATCCTTGGATGTCCTGAAACTCACTCTGTGGACCAGATTGGCCTCTAACTCAAGAGATCTGCCTACCTTTGCCTATGGAATGCTGGGTTTAAAGGCATGCACCACCACTGTCTGGCTGAGATGTCATTATTACAAAGTCCTGTGTCTACTTAAAGAGAAATAGAAATAAATATCCCAGCTTAAGGGAGTCTCTATTTAATGCACAATTCCATGATTGGCTCTTGCAAGATCTTCTTTGATTTCACTATACTTAAATATAGCTTATTCTCAAACTTATTTAATTAAAAGAGAAGCTTTTGACACAAAAGTTTATACATATCCTAGCATGTCTCGATAGCTGATGACAATGTAGGCTATGGGTGGAAGGCTGTTGCAGAGATTTTGGCACCCTATTGTGAGTTTTTACAGTATCTGCTTCTGCAAGTGTTTGCTAATTGGATTCCCCCGCCCAGGCTTTTAGGAATGAAGATTCTCCTGCTCCAGAAATCATCCTCTGTTGGGTGGTGAGAAAAGTAATTGCCCATTTTGAGTTTTGAATGGCTTTCCAAATAACTAAAACTTTATCTCCCTAAAGACTCATTTACAAAAGAACATGTTTTATTAGAATGGACATCTATCTTAGTTTGAGTTTTACTGCTGTGAACAGATACCATGACCAAGGCAACTCTTA
>JADRCD010207617.1:1330-11466 GCA_019843815.1 Montemys delectorum
GAGAGAGAGAGAGAGAGAGAGAGAGAGAGATCTCCTATGCGAGGAGAAAGAGAGGAAAGACATCAGGACACCGGAGGAGGTACAGGACAAAGAGCATAGCCATCATGTGGGAACAAGGAATGAGTGGCCCCAAGAGGGCTCCCTGACTGGCTCCAGGGCAACAAAGATAAAATACAGATTTTAATGAGTAATAACTTGAGAATTGTCTTAGATAGGGTTTTACTGCTGTGAACAGACACCATGACCAAGGCAAGTCTTATAAAGGACAAGTTTTAATTGTAGCTGGCTTGAAGATTCAGAGGTTCAGTCCATTATCATCAAGTGGGGAACATGGTAGCACATCTAGGCAGGTGTGATGCAGGCAGAGCTGAGCGTTCTACATCTTCACCTGAAGGCTGCTAATGGAAAACTGATTTCCAGGCAACTGCAACTAGGGTATTAAAATCTTGATAAGCTCAATGGCTGGACACCTTTAAACCTCCTCACAGCTAGCAAACATACCCCTCCAGCTTACCTAAATTAACACCCTCCAAATCTATATGTTATCTTTGTTGCTATGTTATCTTCTGGGCAGCTTCCCTCCATCGCCCCCGAAGGGATGCTTTTACGCACAGTAATACACCTACTCCAACAAAGCCACACCTCCTAATAGTGCCACTCCCTGGCACAAGCATATACAAACCATCACAGGAATATTAGAGGGAGGTGGGTTAGCCATGTGGAGGTTAGGAAATGGCCCAGCCATTGAGCTGTTTTAGGCATATCAAAATCTAAAGGGTATATGTGTGTATATTTCATTTGGGAACTCAGAACATTGGGGCAGATATTGAGGAATGGGCCAACTGATGGGATCAATTTAAATATTTAATTGAGTACTACTACAATGACCAAATATCACTACTTAGAATTATAATCATCCCAAATCTAGATGCCTATATACCAGCATAAGAACACAATAACAGCCAAGACAATATGTTTCCATTAAAATTCATCAACTGGGCTGGTGAGATGGCTCAGCGGTTAAGAGCACTGACTGCTCTTCCGAAAATCCTGAGTTCAAATCCCAGCAACCACATGGTGGCTCACAACCATCCGTAATGAGATCTGATGCCCTCTTCTGGTGTGTCTGAAGACAGCAACAGTGTACTTACATATAATAATAAATAAACCTTTAAAAAAAATTCATCAACCACACTACAGTGGGCCTTTAGAAATGCAATATAGCTTGAAGTACAAGATTAAGATTGCAAAAAATAGCCTTTATAAATATGTTAGAGGTCCTTAAACAAGAAATGAATAAATCTATTAATGATGTCTGTGAAAACACAAGCAAGAAGTAGGATGCAATGAAGAAGACAGTTAAAGACATGAAAGTAGAAATAGAATGAATAAAGAAAAACCAAACTTAGGAAAACTGGAAATGAAAAATTTAGGAACTCAAATGGACCTCAAATAGAGGCAAATCTCAATAAGAGAATACAAGAAATGGAAGAAAGAGTCTCAGACATGAAGACAGTATGAAAATATCCAGGCAGAAAACATCCAAGAACTTGGGAGACACTATGAAAAGGCCAAATCTATGAATAAAAGGAATAGAAGGAGGAGAACAAACCCAGGCATAGAAAATAATTTCAACAAAATTATAGAATGCAGTTTCCCCAAGAAAAAGAAGTAGATGCCTATCAAGGTAGAAAAACCATACAGAACATCAAGTAGAATGGACCAGGAAAGAATTCCCCATGGCATATGATAATCAAAACAGTATGTGCAGAACAAAGAGGAAATAGTAAAATCTATGAGGGGAAAAGCACAAACAACACATAAAGTAAGACCTATTAGGAGGGATTGGGCAGACAGATGTTCTACAAACTCTTAAGAGACCATACGGGCTGCCCATACTACTCTACCTAGAACGATTTTCAATCACAATAGACGGAGAAAGACATTCCATGATACAATAAAATTAAAGCAATATGTAGCTACAAATTCTTCCCTACAAAAGTCACTTGAAGGAAAACTTCAATCAGAGGGGTTAGCTACACCCAAGAAAACAAAAGGAATAAACCATATTAGACCAGAAAATCAACAGAGGTGGGGAGGTTTGGTAAACCCACACCATACCAGTAATTAATGGGAATTAACAAATACTGATATTCAACATCAATAGTCCTAATTCACCAAGAAAAGGACACAAATTAACAGAATATATTTAAAAACAGGATCTATCCTTTAGCTACATTGAAGAACTTCATTGTAACATCAAGAATAGGCATCACCTCAGAGTGAAAGGATTAAAAAAATATATCCCAAGCAAATCGCCTCCAGAAACAAACCATGTTATCCATTTTAAAATCACACAAAATAGACTTCACCAGAAAAGATAAGGATGGACAGCACATACTTATCAAAAGAGAATCCACCAAGAAGATATTGCAATTCTTTTTTTTTTCAAGACAGGGTTTCTCTGTATAGCCCTGGCTGTCCTGGTACTCACTCTGTAGACCAGGCTGGCCTGGAAGTCAGAAATCCACCTGCCTCTGCCTCCCAAGTGCTGGGATTAAAGGCGTGTGCCACCACCGCCCTGTTATTACAATTCTTTTTTTTTTAAGATTTATTTATTATTATATTTAAGTACACTGTAGCTGTTTTTCAGACACTCCAGAAGAGGGTGTCAGATCTCATTCCGGATGGTTGTGAGCCACCATGTGGTTGCTGGGATCTGAACTCAGGACCTTTGGAAGAGAAGTCAGTGCTTTTAACCGCTGAGCCATCTCTCCAGCCTGATATTACAATTCTTAACATCAAAATATACAATATAAAAAATTAACAGAAGTAAACAAAACTACAGTGTGATGAATTTTTATATAGTTGAAGTCAGAAAATGATTCTGGGGGAAGCTGCATACATCTACTTTTACACAGAGAGATGTCTACTCATATGTAAGTCATTTCAGGGAACATGGTGCAAAGAGATGGAATGGTGGGAGGATCCCGTGGGATCAATATTTTTTAATCTTTTCCCCTATATCATTAAAAATGTGTTCTTCTTTTATATATTTATTTTATAATCCTGAGGCATAGCTATTTTCTTTATTGCTATTTGTCAGTTCCAGACTACTACTGTATTATAGGATTTGGACTCAGCCTTGTTACATGACAAATACTTGCATATTTTATTAACCACCAGAGTAAGCATGACCCATAAAAGGGAAATGTCAACAACTCCAGTATAAACACGCAAACACACACACACACACACACACACACACACACACACACACAGAAACAGAGACAGAGACAGAGAGACAGAGACAGAGAATTATGTACAATTCCAGGACTTGGTATAACTTTAGTGGAACTTGTTATGTGAAATATTTATTTTTACTTATTTACTTTACCTCCTGCTTATTGCCCCTCTCCCAGTCATCCCCTCCCACAATCCTTTCCTCATCCCCCTTCCCCTTCTCCTCTGAGTGGGTGGGAGCTCCCTTGAGTATTTCTCCAATTCTGGCACATCAAGTATTTGCTAGTCTAAGCACATCCTCTCCTGCTGAGGCAGGACAAGGTAGCCCAGCTAGAAGAATATATCCCTGAAGTGGGTTTGGCCTAATTCTGCTTGTATTATGTTAAATTTGATCCACCAAACTACTTCCAGGAATGCACATAAGACACCGAGGGACCCTGTCCTCAATTGGTTCTCATTGGTAAATAAAGATGCCAGCAGCCAATGGCTGGGCAGGGCAGACAGAGGCGAGACTTTTAGGATTCCTGGGCTTGGGACAGAGAAGGAAACAGAATTGCCATGAGAAGTGCATAGGGCAGGCCATACTGTGAAGGAGAGGAGGGTGAGACAGGTGAAATGTAGTATAATGGAAAACATTCGGGGGTGATGGAGGGGGGCTGCCCAGAAGGTAACATGGCAACAAAGATAACATGTAGATTTGGAGGGTGTTAATTTAGGTATGCTGGAGGGGTATGTTTGCTAGCTGTGAGGAGGTTTAAAAGTGTACAGCCATTGAGCTAATCAAAGTGCAATGGCTATTCCTGGTTGTCAACTTGACTATATCTGGAATGAACAACAATTCAGAATTGGAGGGCTCATCTGTGATCCAGATATTGAGGCTGGAAGACACAAATTTCTGACCTGGATCTTGGTATGGAGATCTTGAGACATAATGATCATGAAAAGCTTACACCCAAGCAGGTAAATAAAGATGCCTTTATTCCCAGGAGACTGAGGCAAGAAGATCTCTGAGTTCAAGGTTAGCCTGGGACAAAGGAAGTCCCAGATCTAGGTGTGGTGGTACACACCTTTAATTTGAGCCACACCTTCTGCTGGACACCTACATAAGGACATTGGAAGAAGGACATTGCACTTACTTGCCAGCACATCTGTTGGAACCCTCTTCTACATAAGACCAGCTGAAACAACTAGCCTCATGGGACTGAGCAACTACTAGATTCTTGGACTTCCCATTCACAGCTGACCATTGTTGGGTTAGTTGGACTACAGACTGTATGTCATCACAATAAATTCTTCATTACAGAGAGATAATCCATAAGTTCTGTGACTCTAGAGAATCCTGACTAATACACAAGTCATATTAAATTAACTGGCATGTATGTCTTTCACTTGAGAATCCATCCAGCTCCTGGGCATGTGCATGACCTGCTGGGAGCTCAGAGTGGGTTAACTAATTCAAAGCTACATATCCCACTTACAGGTGCCTAGAGCCTCCCAGCCTGGAGTAGGTTGAAACTGGACACAGAATAGGAATCTGGTGTGACTTTAAAGACTGATAATCTCCAGATGTTTTATGCTAATTCTAAAGGTTAAAAGCTGTTGGCTTAGGTGATTAACACCTGTAGCCTAACAGTGGGGGTGGGTGGGTTGGGGATTAAGTAATGTAGCCTTTGTTCTATCTCAGCAGGAACTGTGTGTGAACTTTCAGCCTGCTAGTCAAAGTCACAGGAAGAAAAAGGGACACTTTGAAAAGTGATTTTACCTCCGAACCTGTGAGTCTGAGCACTCCCTGGAGACCAGCTGTTGAGATGTCCTTCAACAGAGGAATGGATACAGAAAATGTGGTAAATTTACACAATGGAGTACTACTCAGCTATTAAAAATGATGAATTCATGAAGTTCTTAGGCAAATGGATGGAACTAGAAATTATCATCCTGAGTGAGGCAACTCAACCACAAAAGAACACGCATGATATGCACTCACTGATAAGTGAATATTAGCCCAGAAGTTCGGAATACCCAAGATACAATTCACAGACCAC
Source organism: Montemys delectorum (assembly GCA_019843815.1). NCBI lineage: Eukaryota > Metazoa > Chordata > Mammalia > Rodentia > Muridae > Montemys > Montemys delectorum. The sequence goes on from JADRCD010207617.1 coordinate 6,616, forward strand.
ATGAAGCTCAAGAAGAAGGAAGACCACAGTGTGGATACTTCAGTCCTTCTTAGAAGGGGGATCAAAATACCCTGGGAAGAGAAACAGAGACAAAGTTTGGAGCAAAAACTGAAGGAAAGGCCATCCAGTGACTGTCCCACCTGGGGATCCATCCCATATACAGTTACCAAACCTAGACACTATGGTGGATGCCAGCAAGTGCTTGCTGACAGGAGCCTGATATAGCTGTCTCCTGAGAGGCTTTGCCAGTGCCTGATAAATACAGAAGTGGATGCTTACAGCCATCCATTGGACTGAGTACAGGGTCCCCAATGAAGGAGCTAGAGAAAGGACCCAAGGAGCTAAAGAAGTTTGCAGCCCCATAGGAAGAACCAACCACTACCCCCAGAACTCCCAGGGACTAAACTACCAACCAAAGAGTAACACAAGGAGGGACTCATGGGTCCAGCCACATACGTAGCAGAGGATGGCCTTGTGGGACATCAATGAAAGGAGAGGTCCTTCATCTTGTGAAGGCTTGATGCCCCAGTGTAGGGGAATCCCAGGACAGGGGAGCAGTTGTGGGTGGGTTAGTGAGCAGGGGGAGGGAGTATGGAATACCAGGTGGTTTGGAGGGGAAATTGGGAAAGAGCATAAAATTTGAAATGTAAATAAAGAAAATATCTAATAAAAAAAGAAAAGTGATTTTAGTGTTTATTTCTAAGTTGTAAAAAGTTTATGAAAGATCTCTAAGAAAGAGGGGAAAACCAGAATGAATGAAAAAGGGGGATAAGGGAAAATTTTTGTTCATCTCTTTGTCCTCAGCACTTTGACATTTTTCAGAGTACAAGATCACATGGTAAAAAGTTCACCACAAGTTTACGTATAAATTCAAATCATAAATTGAAATAGAAATTTACAACAGAGAATGTTTACATGCATATCCTTTAGGAGTAATCATCCTGCTAAACATTCATCACCTGTCATAACTCCACAGGTTCATTGAGAATTAAAAACTATAACTAAGTTATTAGTGAAGTTTTGTATAGATAAATCCAGTCTATTTTATCTTCTGTCATGACCTTTGGAATGTGCTCTGAGTAGTAGAAAGTCTGGCTACTTTTTTTTTTTTTTTTAATTGGTGACACATGGGAGGATGGCAGAGTTCTCATTGCAGTTCTGAGTATCAGAAAAGAACTGAATAGCAGACCCATTATAAAAGAGCTTAATAAATATTAGAGCTAAATAAATAAATATAACATTAGAAATTCTTATAGCATCATCATTTAGAATTAAGAAGTCATCTATTTGTCTATATAGCATCACTACAAGACAGTACATGTTCATAGATCTTCAGAGATCTGCTAAAAAGGGCGGGCTAATGCCTAGTGATTATATGTATGCTTAATAATAACAGGAAAAGCATATTAATAGCAGGACTCTTTCCTAAAATGATTTTCTTTTCTTTTTTTTTTAAAGATTTATTTATTTTATGTACACTGTCACTGTCTTCAGACACACCAGAAGAGGACATCAAATCCCATTACAGATGGTTGTGAGCCACCATGTGGTTACTAGGAATTGAACTCAGGACCTCTAGAAGAGCAGTCGGTGCTCTTAACCGCTGAGCCATCTCGCCAGCCCCTAAAATGATTTTCTTTTGGGCCTTGCCTACCAGAGTTCTGTCATAGGCTTTAATTTAAGGCAGTCATCTCAGGAAGATCACCGCTAGTAGCTTATCCTATGATGGCTCCTGACATATAGGCAACAGCTTTTGGGATAGCCCCCTTCCAGTTGTTCAGGACTTACACAAAGACCAAACTACACATCTGCTGCATATGAATGGGGAGGCCTAGGTCCAGCCCATGTATGTTCTTTGGTTGGTAGTTCAGACGCTGAGAGACTCAAGGGTTCAGGTTGACTCTGTTGGTCTTAGGATGAAGTTTTCATCTTTGGCTTTTTAATTGGACTTTATTTTCAAGAGTAGAGAAAGCAAAAAAAAAAAAAAAGGAAAGTTTTGTATATAATAAACACATAACAAGGTGTATATATTCATATATATTTACATATCTTAAATATGAAAATAACTACTAGATATGATGGTTCTGGTTGAGAATCTCTGCAATTGGAAAGTTAAGGGAGAAGGATTATGAGTTCAAGTCCAGCCTGGGTTACAATGTCCAGCCTGGCAACTTGAGATATCAACTACATAATACATATATACATATAAACACATTACTCCTTACAGATACCAACTGGTCATGAAAGTCTTGGCTTCTATTAACACAGCCAGTACCAGAACTCACATAAGACAAACTGCTTCGGATCATCTATATAGTTCACATCTTTGCCCCTAATGACTTCTGAGGGAAGACCTTGGTCAGTTGGCATTGGAGTTCAGAGCCAAGGTCCTAGACTAGGCATGCCTAGAGTTCAATTTCTCCTACAATCAGCTATGGATGCCAGGCTGTCCAAGAAATTTCTATGCTGTTCCACTGTCTCAGTCTTTAACCTGCATATGTAGACAGGATGTTCTACTGCTTGGAACATAGTAGTTAAGGAATATGGGACATCCCTGGTTATAAATTACCAAGAATAAAAATAATGCTGGCAAACACTATTCTTCAGGTGGTAAGAATGTTGTAGAGTGCTCTTAAATGCTGAGCCATCTCTCTAGCCCTGGTCATTTACTCTTTGGTGCTGGTCATCTTTTTCTAAATATTTTCTAGTACAAAAATAAAACTAACCCCAGGACATGAAGAGAAAGGAATCTTTCTCCATTTCTGGGACCTTGCCCCAGCATGGAGGTGTCCAAGTTCAGTTCTGGGAACAAGAACTTCATAGACTGGACCAGACATGCTGGTGACAACAAAGAGACCTGCTAATGTCCGACCCATAGCAGTTTGCTGTTGTTTAATCATACATAGCAAAGTATTAAACTGATTAAAAATTATACTTGTATATCTAGCTTGGTAATTCTGTCAAGTAGAATTAACTTTAGGCCAGGTCAGAACACAAGAAAAGAGACAAACTTATCAAACCATTAGTTAACTTGGGCCACAGAGAGCATGGGGTGGGTGAGCTTTGATGTTGGGCAATGAGAGTGTCGGGGCCCCTGCTTCCATTCTGTGGTACCAGAGCAGGTGACTGGGCTCGCACAAGGAGCCAGACCTCTGGTGAGCTAATGGTGCCTGCCACTTAAGGTGGACCCAGAGGAGACAGGATGTCTATAGCACAAGGCTGAAAACACAGGCCAACTTTCATCCACTTAACAAACCTAAAATCAAATTGGTAACTTGTTTGTCTCCACTTTCTATGAGCAGTTCTAGCCCACAGACACAGAACTCTGTGTATAAATGCTGGCTGTATCATTCATTTCATGGCTGCTCAATCCCTTTCTGTAACTCACAGTATGGTAATATTTTGGGATCTCATGTTCTTGACTAAATTTACTTCAGCCTGTAACTTCATTGATGTAGTTTAAGAACCTAATATTTACTAAACACTGACACTTGTTAGGCCATTAGGGGTGAAACACTGGAAGCTTTTGTTCTCCACTATTTGGCATTCAGGAGGTCAGACTCAAGCACAGATACACCTCAGTACATAACACTTTGGCCCAGAAGGGATATTTTTTTCCTCTGTGAAAACCAAGAGCAAACTATTTGGTTGCTTTAAAATCTAAAAATACAGCTTATTAGTTCCAAATGCCCTTTTCAGCTGCACAGCTCTGGGACCACTGGAGTTTGAAAATAATTTACAATTGGCCAAAAAGCATTTAATTGGATTTTCTATTTTGAATCATGAAATAAAAACCGAAGTATTTTGGTATAAAAATTTGCACCTATACAGTAAATTTACTATACAGTAAATTTTCATGAACATTAGTGACTTAGGTGGGGCCTTAAAAATGAGCTCTTTAGCCACAGACAATTATTCAACTAACCACAATATTTTACCAAACATTTCAGAACTCAACGCTTTGCATGTATTACAATGAGTGTTCAAGTTTGGGTTAAAATTATTTTGAAATCCTACAGCAGCCTTTACTCAGGGCTGTCCACAGTGAATGGAACAAATGGTTTCTGTTTTCTCAGACCTTAGCAATGAAGACGGAAGATTTAAAACAAGGATTAAGCAAATATAAATTAAATAGTAAAGAAATGAACTAATTCAAGTATGTTTTAGTAACATAGCAGTCTAAGCTGAGATAGAACATTTGCTTAGTGTCATGTTTAGTGGGACACTGCCCTTCTGTGTCCAATATGTTCTAAATTACCACAGAGGCTAGCAGCCACAGCCTTCATCCCACACTGATCTTCTCTTCTATCCTCACAGCCCAAACCTACTGCCTTAGAAATTAGAATAAAAAAAAAAATTACTCCTCTTGAACATTCTCTCAAACCATTCCTCACAAACGAATCTGGTCCCTTCCTCTTCTTATACACACTCAGAAGCTCTCCATACTCATCAGCAGAGTGCTGAACCTTCAATGGGATTACCATGCACTTTGTAGATGACTTTCAAGGCTTCTTTTAAGTTCTTACCATACCTTACTACCTTCCTCCTTCTTTGTGTCACCCCCAGCTTCAATAACAAACACCACTATACTATATTTAATTACAAATGGATGTTAGTAGAGAGATCCTTCTCTAGCAAATAAAATAAAGATAAATAACAGCTATTAGAAAGAGGTAGGTGATGCCTGAATATTTCTAACTTAAATAGTGAGTAAGACACAGGCCTTCATAAAACGGGAAAGTCCAGAGTCCATTCTAAAAGGACTGGCTTGGTTTAGAGAACTCATCACTCCCACTGACAGAGTGCCAATAGTTGACGTGGAGCCAAAGAAGCTTGGAAAATCTGCACCAT
>JADRCD010207618.1:2524-15534 GCA_019843815.1 Montemys delectorum
ATTGTAGCCTAAAGCGTGAAGTATTTTGATAATCTAAAAAAAAAAAAATCTCTTGTCACAGAGAATAAAGAAGCCTGATGTGTGTTTTTCTTGTTGTGGAGTAAAGCCACACCCAGAAGTAGATGCTGGGTAAGGCAAGAGCAAACCTTCAAAGCAGAGTGACTGACCAATGCCTTACGGTCAGGAGAAGGTACGATCTCTTCTCTCAGACCAGGAGGACTGAAGAGTAGGAAAGAAAGCAATTTCAACTTGAAGAGATTTCTAGAGAAGGGTATTTGCTGAAAAGAGATTTAGGTTGAACTTTATGAGGAAATCTTCAGCAGGGCTGAGCCCTTCTTTGCAGGGGCTTCTAATAGAGGCTGATTCAGCCACACATCTAGGGAGTTTGGAAGGCAGATTTATTGTGTTAGGGAAGGAAGGAACACGTGTATGGCTCCTCACATCTCCCTAGACTGAGAGATGAGCACACACTGGGGAGTGTTGGCTCTTAGCTCCTCTCCCCCCTTTCCTCTTTGACTCCTTCTAAGCTCTTAGCTCACAGGATGGTGCCCCTACATTCAGGGTTCTCCACCCTCCCTCCCCATCTGTTACTCCTCTCTGAAATGGTGTCAGAGGTATGCTAGCAGATTTTCCTTTGTCTCTCAGGTGAGTCTTAATCCAGTAACGTTTCCAATGACGACCCAGCTCACAAATAGTCTCAAGGATAACTCATGGAATGCTGCCCAAGAGCAATGATGGAAGAGAACTCCACTTAATCTCTTGTTCTGACTCTAGCAAGGTACCACATCCATTTCCAAGCATTTTCCAAAAGTCAAGTCATTAAATGTCTACTGTGCACATTTAATTAACTGTGGTGTGGCTTTCTATGGGGGAAGAGCTCACCTACCTTTTTGCTGGATTGTTTTTTTAACCAAACCATTGCTTTTTTTTTTTTTTTTTAATATCGGAGCCCACTCTTGATTTTCTCCACACATTTGTTGCCTGTGCCCTCTTTGTCCTCTAAACCTTCGACTTGAATTTTGCCTTCTCAGTCTACCCAGATTCAGTCAACTTATATTAACCACCTTCCTCTATGATTCTGAGAAAGCAAACCCCTGTTGTGAATGACATTTTCAAGTTTATTGGTTGCTCTTATAATGTGATGTCTGGTAATGTTTGTCCTCTGAACATTAGGTGTCCGTAACATCTGAGCACTCTTTGCCACTAAGATGTCTGTTGTCTGGGGCTGAAGAGATGGCTCGGCTTCATCCTTGCAGAAGACCTGGGTTTAGTTCCCAGTACCCACACTGTAGCTCCCAACCATCTGTAACTCTAGTTTTAGGAAACCAATGTCATCTGACCTCTACAGATACCTACACACACACACACACACACACACACACACACACACACACACACACGGGCACAGAGAGAGAGAGAGACAGAGAGAACAAATTAGTTTTTAAAAGAAGCTTAATATTTAAACAAGGAGAATGTTAACAACCAAAAATTGTTGGAAACAATATTAACCCCATTCATTCATTCAATACATATTTTTTGTTGATTGCCTGTTTTGGCCCAAGTATAATAAGATAGCTTAGTATCTGACTTTATAGCACTTAAGATTTGGGTTTAGGGACAGTTGATATGTAACTAATTATACAAATGATTTGTGGTCAGTATAACAGTAAGGAAGCAGTGAATGGGAAAAGGACATGTGCATATGGTAAGCACAGATCACCGAAGGTATTTTAGGTTGTGCTTAAATGAGCACACTGTGTCTTAAACACCAAGGAAAATTACACTGCTTAAATAGCATCTTGGATGACGTGCAGACACCTCATTGGCTCACAACACAATGCTTAATTAGCATGTAGCATGCACATGCGCACCTCCAGATATGACATCCGTGAAGAACCAGGAAGCAGGAAGCCAGCGCCATCTTGTAATGGCGAACGGCTCCCAACAGAAAATTACTGAAGAACATTGATTAAGATTGCAACATTACTAAATTAATTAAAAATTTATTCCAATGCCTAGATGATTATTGGATGTGGGGATATAAGAGGAGGATACACAATGGCTGTAACTCATATAACCTGTATATGTTACATAACATGTGATGTCAACTTTGATAAACTATATAGACTTAGGAGACTTTTAGAGGGTAGAACCTATTCTCTCTCTCTCTCTCTCTCTCTCTCTCTCTCTCTGTCTCTCTGTCTCTCTGTCTGTCTGTCTCTCTCTCTCTCTGTCTCTCTCTCTCTCTCTGTGTGTGTGTGTGTGTGTGTGTGCGTACACACGTGCGTGAGTGAAGTGTGTTGGGTGACGGAGACAGAAGAGAGAAGATAAAGTTGAAGATGGTTTAAGGTTCTAGATTTAGCAGCTGAGTGATGAATCCTTGGAGTTACAGATGGTTGGGAGCCACTGTGATTGGATACTATCTATTCATCTGTGATTGAATGCTCATCTGAAATGATTTCAGAAATGAATGATTGCCAACCTTGGCTTCCCTAATTGTTCTTTTGAACCTGACATTTCACCAGCCTTTAGAAAGGTATTCAAGCGTGCTTTCCAAGATTCCAGTGTAGCTAAGCTCGCCACACGTTCTCAGAACACAGAATACTGTCAAGGACAGGGTCTGGAGGACAGTTCTCAGTGCCACTGGTAATAAAAGGAGACAGAGGAGTAAAGAAAAGGCAGTAGGCAGGTATCAGAGGCAGGCCTTTCCATTGATAGAGGGAAGAGTTTGTTGAGGGTCCTGGAAGGGATGTATCACAGTATTTCAAGAATTGAGGTTGTAGCAAGGCATGTCTGCATCTGAATACACACCCTTCTCCCACCGTGCTCAGTCGGACTCTTCATCATCATAAAGGAAACCTTCCTGCAGAAAGTTTAAGAACTGGGTGGAGCTTCTGAGTCCCTGATGTTGGAATTTCTGCAACCTACCCCATGACATTTAATTCAGGAGCCCATATTGTGTGGCCCATGACCCTGCACGTCTTACCAACTAATACGTAAATTAAAACACCCCCCCCCCAAAAAAAAACCACAAACAAGCCTGGCAGTGGTGGAGCACGCCTTTAATCCCAGTACTTAGGAGGCAGAGGCAGGTGGACTTCTGAGTTTGAGGTCAGCCTGGTCTACAGAGTGAGTTCCAGGACAGCCAAGGCTATACAGAGAAACCCTGTCTTGAAAAACCAAACCAAACCAAGACAAAACAACCAAAAAACCACCAAAGTATTTCTAAAAGTTTTTTTTCCTATTTTTATTAGATATTTTCTTTGTTTACATTTCAAATGTTATCCCCTTTTCTGGTTTCCCCTCTGAAAACCCCCTATCTCCTGCTCCTCCCCTGCTCACCAACCCGCCCACTCCTACTTCCTGGTCCTGGCATTCCCCTACACTGGGGCATAGAGCCTTCACAGGATTAAGGGCCTCTCCCCCCATTGATGACCGACTAGGCCATCCTCTGCTACATAGGCAGCTGGAGCCATGAGTCCCACCATATGTACTCCTTTATTTGGTGGTTTAGTTCCTGGGAGCTCTGGGTACTGGTTAGTTCATATTGTTGTTCCTGAGGGGCTGCAAACGCTTCAGCTCCTTGGGTCCATTCTCTAGCTCCTTCATTGAGGACCCTGTGCTCAGTCCAATGGATGACTGTGAGCCTCCACCTCTGTATTTGTCAGGCACTGGCAAAGCCTCTCAGGAGACAGCTATATCAGGCTCCTGTCAGCAAACACTTGTTAGCATCCACAATAGTGTCTGCGTTTTGTATATGGGATGGATCCCCAGGTGGGGCAGTCTCTGGATTGTCCTTCCTTCAGTCTCTGCTCCATAGTTTGTCTCTGTAACTTCTTCCATGGGTATTTTGTTCCCCTTTCTAAGAAGGATCAAAGTATCCACACTTTGGTCTTCCTTCTTTTTGAGTTTCATGTGATTTGTGAATTGTATCTTGGGTATTCTGATCTTCTGGGCCAATATTCACTTATCAGTGAGTGCATACCATGTGTGTTCTTTTGTAATTGGATTATCTCACTCAGGATGATATTTTCTAGTTCCATCCTTTTGCCTACAAATTTCATAAATTCATTGTTTTTACTCAATAGCTGAATAGTACTCCATTGTGTAGATGTACCACATTTTCTGTAACCATTTCTCTGTTAAGGGACATCTGGGTTCCTTCTAGCTTCTAGCTATTATGAATGAGGCTCCGATGAACATAGTGGAACATGTGTCCTTATTACATGTTGGAGCATCTTCTGGGCATATGCCCAGGAGTAGTATTGCTGGGTCCTCAGGTAGTACTATGTCCAATTTTCTGAGAGTTTTAACTTTCTGCCACCCTCAGCGTCACATCTCTCTATCCCTCGTGCTGGCTGAACTCTTTACAAAAAGCACTAGATGGCAGCAGAGGTCCTCCTTCGTGCCTTGGAGAAAGTGTGCCCGCACTATTTAGGGAAGTGTCTGAGGTCTAGCTTCCGGTGGTACCTGAGCTAAAGGCAGAGGGAGTGCGAAGAGGCCCACCTGTAGCGGTCTCTCCACCAGTTCACCTCAGCACCACGGGGCTCATTCAGCGGTTTCCTGAGTGTACTTGTCTGAGGAAGTAAAAACACATTTTCTTCATAAGCCATGAAATTAATTTTCTTTAAACTCTCGATTTTCCTTACTGAATTCCATTATTACATAGGGGTTAGTCCTTCAGAAACAGAAGTCTGTCCTTAGATATTATTGCAACCCCCCTGGAAGGCAGCAAATCTTTTAAAAGTAGACTATGAAAGGAACATGATAATCCAAACTACAGATCTGTAAATAGGTATTTACAGGTAATTCTAAAATACTGGTGGCATTGGCTTCTCTTCCAAATAAACCATAAAACAAAGCACTGAAGGGCAAGCACAGTGGACTTTCTGTTTCTTTAGGAGTAAGCCATCACTCTTGTTTGTTGTTCACTCCCTGATCTTCTTCATTGTCTTGAACTGTCTCATCTCCTGAACACTCAATATATTAGAAAATTCTTTCTGTACTTAAACTTGGGTTCTTTCCAAGTATTATTTCATGCATGTATCTCAATGCCTACATGGTATTGTATGCGTTTGCCGGATGGTTGGTATTTCTTACAAGGGGTTAAGTTCTAATTGGTATTTATATAGTGCATTATAGTTGACAGATATTTCATATCTATTATCCTTGTCATTCTTTATCATAATATGTTATATAATAATAATTTTATTATGACTATTTTACTGATGAAAAATAGAGGATCAGAAAGGCTAATGATCTTACCCAAAGTTCACCCATATTTTAAATGAAAAAATGTTGGTATAGGCTTAGAGTCTTTTACTTTAAAGCTTTGGAACTTTTTATGATTTCTCATGGCCTTCTAAGGCAGTTTGGTTAAAAGTTGTGTTCATTTATCTACAGAAGCATAGAGGTGTGTAAGGAGGAAAGATGCCAACCCACTGGGCATTTGACAAGGGCAGTAGTGGTCACAGTGTGGGAAGTGGTTTGGAGTCAGCAAAGAACAATGTCTAGTTCTTGGATACATGGTGCCATGAGTGGTTCAGGACCAGGTGATGGGCTCAGGTGGGGGTGATTTTCAGAGCTACTTAGCTAGACTGAGCAGGCCTCGGTAGCTCGCTGGGAATAGACCTAAAGGAAGAAGATTGTAAAGGATGACTGTTGGGAGGAGTAACAGGCTCCTTAGGAATGAAGATATTTGTCGACATCGAGATTTCAGTGGAGGAAACACCTAATTGCTTTTCCTGGATTATTTTTAGCCTGTATTTTTCCAACTTGACCTATGGTCTCCAGGAAACCACCCTGCTTCCCCAGCTTTGGTGCTGAGCTTTCCTTGTTTGCCTATGGTAGCAACTGTAGGCGTCTGACTCAGGTTCTGTTGTGTTTTGCCTTCACTGTGGCACTTGCCTCTGTTTTTGGCTCTTGGCTTAGACTTTAGTAGTTTTGACTGAAGAAGTAATGAATTTGTTGGTTTGGACATCCAGTTCAGCACGGGAAATGATTTTCCCATTGAGGAAAAGATAATTCCATGCCACAAGCAGTATGTCTAAACCAAAGGTGGAGGAGGAAGAGGTTAGGAGGTATTTAGCCTCTAAGTCAAGGTGAATTGTCGTTTGAAACACATTGCTTTATAGACCAAGGGAAAGACTACACATGATCAGAATTACAAAGGGTAATATTTTAGAAATCACAGAGACTGCCAGATGCCTTGAAGGAATGGAAAGAGAACAAGATAAAATGGGAAAAACGGTTGTTTCCAGAAACAATAAGTCACAAGCTTTATTTAAATCATAAAAATTGTTACTGATTAATCATCCCACTGCTTATTCTATGAAACGTATTGATTACTGGAGATAGAGAGATGAGGAGGATACTGATCTCTCACAGCCTCCTTGGGGGAGACAGAAACATGGGGCAAAAAGTGATATGGTGTGTCTTGTGTTATAGCAGAGGTATGTAGGTACTGCTCCGGGAATACAGATGAGAGAAATTAATTCCATCTGAGTGTATGGTCAGGGCCAGATGCAGAGATGAAGTGACATTTGATCTGGTCTTTAAATAATGAATAGGAACTCCCCCAGTAATCAAATGGGAGGACAATACAGGTGAACAAAGCAGACAACCAAGGTATGAAAGAATCACTGCCCCTGCACAGGCTGGATTCAGAAAGGAGGAATGGGTCTGCTTTGGAATCTTTAGTGAGAAATTACAGTATAGGTTAGCAGGAGATTTTGGAGCACATTTTGAAAACACATGGTTTATAACACAGTCGGGGGAGGGGAATATAGTCATGGTTTGGGACTCATGATGTTAGGCAGGAGGTATGTCCAATAAATATTAAACAGAAAGAAAAAATCAGCAAGGGAGATTTCAAATATAAAATAAACATCTAGGTAGTAGAAGTGAACAGCTGGAGACTGTTTTGAAAATGATGCCCTCTGCCCACTGTGATTATGTGCATGCTCACAAGAAATGAACTAGAACCTACGTGGCCAGAGCAAGATGACAATAAGTGATATAAAATGTGACTTGAATATGTCAAGACATTGGATACAAGGAATTAAAATGTAAAAACATCCATTTTTAAGACTGATTTAGTGCTGGGTTGTTGTTTCAATGAAAATTTCAGTGAATTCAAACATATATAAGAATATTGAGACCACATAAAAGCAGTTTTGAAAAACTAGGACTAATGGGAGAGACTTCTTGTTCACGGATATAGATTGAAATAGCTGAGATAGAATGCTATGGGAAGCAGACCCAAAGATCACTAGAACATCAGAAAGGGCCTAGAAATTAATTTTAACTGCCAGAGAATAAGTCACTGAAAACTAACAGCAGAAGTAATTTATTCTGTAAGTGACACTGACAGAGTATGCGAGCCATAAAGATCACAATCACACCTCTATGCTGAGCTGCACTTAAGCTCTTGATGTTATTGTATTAGTCAGGGGTCATGATCACAAGACAGACTGATTCTTCAGAAGAAAGTTTTATTGTAATGATATAACCCAGAGTCTGTCTGAAGGTCCAGGCTGGAGATAGAGTCTGTGGGAGCAATAGCTAACAGTAGAGCTGGTCCAGTGAGCAGTAGAGTGATAATCACAGCTGACACTGTTACTTGGGGATTCAACTTCGCTGCCGCTCAGCCCTGAAACGCTATGTTTTTCCATCAGCCTCAAGCTGATTGCCACCAGAGACTTTCCCCTAGCTGACTCTTCAAGATTGAAGTCTCTGGTGAGTGAGTAAATGTGGTTGGTCCCCATGCCTATGCTAATGCAAGTGGACAGTTCCTACTTTCTCCTTCGAATAGAAAGGACCAGAGACTGGGCTCAGTCTGGGTGTTTGAGATATTCTGGATCATTCCCACAATTTCAGGATGGCCAACAGGATTAGAAGACATAGTGTTAGAAGGTTTCCTTTGTTCAGAATTTAAAAACAAAGATTTAAAAAGTTTTTTTTTTTTTTTTTAAAGTCATCAAGTCTCTGAAACCAGGAAGTGATTGTGCAAGGAAATGAAGTCTTTCTAACTTCGGAGTCCATGTGCCATTGGCTAAGGACACACTGTATGATGGCACACAAAGGAGGAAATCTTGGACAAATCCTAAAAACACAGTTTCCAAGTTCAGTGCAGCTGGAACAGGGCTCCTCGAGAAGGAGCTGTGGACAGGATGATAGGGTCAAGGTTTGCTGTGTCCACTCCAATCACAGATTGCACGCACAGTACCCAGTGTGATGGTATTTGGAAATGGAACCTTTGAGAGAGAATTAACTCTTAATTTTGGAGTCCCATGATGGCATTAATGCACTCATAAAGAGAGACAGAAGAGAGGAAGTTGAATGATCTCTATGCTCATCTTAGGATCCAACCAGAATCTGACCATCATTAAACCTGAAATAGACACTGGACCCAATGGCCCCTTGATCAGGGACTTTCCAGCCCCTCAAAGCCAGCCAATTTAAGGTACTTTGTTACAACTGCTTAAACTGATTAACACATGGGTGTGTATGGTTTGGAATCCAGAGTAGAAGAGAAGAAATGAATGGCAAAGGCCATTAGATTTATGGCCCTACTGTGTTTCATGTCTGGAAGAACCCAGCACCAATAGTTATCCATCAGCATCTTTTCTGAAAATCCTTCATCCCTGATCTTCCCTCCTCTCCTCTGCCTTGCTCACCTATCCCCTTTCCCCTCCTCATGCACCTAAACATATCTACTGTAACTAAATATCCATTTAGTCAAGGAGCAATAGGGATATAAAATGGTGAGGAATTGTCTTATCTGTGAGAGGACCAATCAGAATATATTACTGCTGGGTTAGCATAAAAGAAGACAGAAAAAAATGTTAGCAAGCATCTGGAAGGCCAGTGTGTGAGACAGAAATTAGTTAGAAGTTTCCCTCTATCTCTCCCATACTCCTGAAGTGAGCAAGAAGGCTGCTGGAGTGGAGTGAGGTTTATACTCAGCTTTTAAAAGATATCTGCCAGAACTTGAGAGCCATATGTAAAGGCAATGGCTAAAGCAGAGGACATTGACACAGCCCCTCCGCCCCCAAATTCCATAGGAGGGAATTCTCTGTGGAATCCAGGGGCTCAGGAAGTATGACTGAGACAAGGGGGAGTGGAGGAAAGAGTGAGTCTTTTGATCTTTAAATTATCTTATATTAGAGGGCAGATAGCCAGCTATAAGTTTAGTCTTGATTATTTAAATAAGCCATGGGTAATTACTGAAAAAACTTATCCAATAACTTTTGAGGCTGATCTGTGGGGAGGGAAAGATAAGAGGTGACCTCGTTCAGAGAGATGCTGTGTGACACTGGCATCAGTTTTCTTCTTCGGGCTAAAACTCAACAATTCATCCCATGGAGAGCAATGATGTTTTACTGAATGAAATAAAATAAAGAGCAATGAAGAGCACAGAATTGATGACACCAGGAAGACAGAGAAGGAAAGAGAAGAGTAGAATTTCTTCCTCGGGAAGAGCAAGTAGCTTTAAGGCAATGATCCCAGGAAAACTATTAAGTCTATTTTTATAATTATTAGACATCTGCGGTGTGACAGAAATTATATACCAAGTCTTACAAAAACTGTTTTAGTTCATTTAAAAAGCCCCAGGATGTGGTATGCGTATAACTGTCCATTCCATAGATAGATGTGAAGTAGTTGTTAGCAAGCCACATTGGAAATATTAAACTGGCCATTTATATGTATATTACACAAAGATTTCCAGCATCTGAAGTTTATATATGAGCTCATAATCTGAAGTTCATGTGACAAGGAACTATTTTTCTCATGCTATGGTAATTAGACCTACAGATCTATCTGCCATCTCTCTTGGACAGAGCTGGGCTGGGACAGATGGATCCGGTTTGGATTGATAGGGTTTCTCAATGTTTATAAAGAAAAGCTTTTTGCTTATGTACCCATCTGCTTGGTAGTCATGCAACCATGAAATAGAACAATTTCTGCATACTTATTTCTACCTCTTCCTGCCATGGCAGGGATGGGGATTATGTGATCACTTAGAAGTCTGTCCTTTTAGGATCACATTACAATATTCAATAAAATTAAATTATAGAATAAGTATAAGAACATTTTTCATCATACTTCTTGCCCTTGAGAGATATAATTGTAGTGTAGTTAACTGTATGGGTACTGTTTGAATCCACTAAGTCCTTCTCAGAGATGCTCACCTCAGTCTTCAGGGAAATTCTCCAAATGATTTATTTGAGCACAAGTCTAGAGGCATACAGAATCCCACGTTGCTGGCCAGTCCTTTCCTTTGTCTTTTGACTGTATATGTATGTGTTTATGTATGTGTGTGTAGTCCTGTATGTGTACATGTGTGTGGAAACCAGAGGTCAATGTCATGTCAGAAGTCTTTTCCTCCTTCCCTCCTTCCCTCTGTCCCAACCTCCCTCCTTCCCTCTGTCCCACCCTCCTTCCCTCTCTCTCACATTCCCTCATTGTGTATGTGTGCATGTGCATGTCTTAGCAAATACATGGAAGTTAAAAAAAAAGTGTGGAGTCAGTTCTCTTTTCCTATCATGTGGATTGTAGGAATTGGGCTCAGGTCATCAGGCTTGGTGACAAGTAGCTTTACACACTGAGCCATTTCACTAACTCCATCTTTGTTTATTTACTTACTTATTTACTTGTTTGTTTTTTTTTGAGACAGTATATACCCCTGAACCTGGAGCTCACCGATAGGCTAGATTGGCCCAGTAATCTCGAGAGATCTACCTGTATCTACCTCCCCACACTGGGATTACACTGTGTATTGCCATACTCAGTTTTTACAGAAATGCTGGGGTTTGAACTTAGGTTCTCAAGCTTACATGGGAAGCACTTTACCAATTAACACACCCCTCTGGCTCCCTATTTTGTCTTTATTTTTTAATTTTTTATTATTACTAATCATTCCATTTGTTTATATCTCAAATGATATCCCACTTCCCAGTTACCCACTCCAACAAATCCTCATCCTATGATATCCCTCTTCCTGGTTACCCCTACACCCCCCATCTTATATCTGCCCTTCCCCCTCCCTTTGCCTGTATGAGAGTGCTCCCCTACCCATACATACTCTCCTGCCCCACTACTCCAGCATCCCCCTACTCTGGGGCATCAAACCTCCCCAGGACCAAGGGCCTCCCATCTAGATGCTGTTGGGCAAGAGCATCCTCTGCTACATATGTATCTGGAGCCATGGATCCCTCTAGGTACACTCCTTGATTGGTGGTCTAGTCTCTGGGGGAACTGAGTAATAAGGCCAGCCTATGTTGTTCTTCCTATGGGGTTGCAATCCCCCTTCGCTTCTCCAGTTCTTCCTCCAGCTCCCCCACCAGGTTCGCTGAGTTCAGCCTGATGGTTGGCTCTAAGCATCCGCATCTGTACTGGTAAGTTGCTGGCTGGACATCCCCAGGAACAGCCACACTTAGTTCCTGTCTGCAAGCGCTTCTTGACCACAGCCACAGTGTTGGGTTTGGTGTCTGCAGACATGATGGATCCCCAGGTGGGGCCGTTCCCTGATTGGCCCTTCCTTTAGTCTCTGTTTTGTTTTTTTTTTTAAATCCCTGATCTTCCCTTGGACAGGAACATTTCTGGGTTAAAAAACTTTGAGATGGGTGGGTGTCCCCATCCCTTGACCGAGGGCCATGCCTATCTACTAGAGGTGGTCTCTGCAGGTTCTACCTCCCCCTTAATAACTGTGCTGCCTTCTGTTCAGGCTTATATTGGCAAGCAAAGAGTAAAAGTCGGTTTATAGCAAATACTCCTGAAGTTTCAATATACAGCCTCTAAAACTGGAGATTATAATAGGCATTTATGCTCTGACATGGGGCTATAAAATATGCTTCTCTGGAATAGCTTATAGGTGATAAGATTTTTCTCAGAATGTTGTTTCCATAGGCACTGAAGTCTGGGAGCGACATTAATGAGCATGCGTAATTCTTAATGGATTTATTTTAGTCTTGGGCTATTTGAAGATTTATAATTCTCTCTGTGTCCCATGAGGAACACTGACCAATATTGGAACCTGCTGACTTTCACACATGTTCTATGATACTCTGCACAGTTTTTTAGTAAATCATTCACTTTAAGATTGCCTAGATTCAACGGAAGCAGCAGGAGCTGTACATAGAAACTGTGATGTTCTTCTAGGCAGGAACTGACCATAGTTATCAGACATCAAGCACTGCCACACTTCTTGCTTTGAGTCTTGTCTTTCCCTCTGCCTCTTTGCAAGCAGAAACAAAGAAGTAGCTTCTACTGTCTGGCATGAGATCAATGTTAAGTCACAGATCTAAGAAATGATAGAACTGAGAGAGACATATTACCTTATCTGACTCTACTAACTACAGACTAGCAAAACCAACAGAATGAAATATCTATTAAATACAGTTCCAATGCCCTGCTCTGTTATCAGGAAAGGAAGCTGTGTCTGAGTTTGAATCTGAGGTGACCTTAGTAATTTGTCAGCTGGGGGGTGGCAGCAAGCATATCATTCTGGTGCTTTCTAATGTCAGACCATAAGAACTTCATTAATTCCATTCTGGCCTTTTGGAGAGTTTATTGAGGGGACACATACAAAGTCCAGGCTATATGTAGAAGCCTGGTTGCAACAGTAGCACCCACTTAGACAAAACAGACATAGTCATGCATGCTGCAACCCCAGCATTGCTGGAGAGGACAGGTGAATTCTGGGAGCTTGCTGGCTAGCTAACCTGGCCGACATGGAAATGATAATCTTCAGGTTCAGTGAGGACTTGGTCTTAAAAAATAAGATAGAAAATCACAGATCTCCAACATCCTCCTTTGGCCTCCTCATGGCACATACATGAGAACATGCAACCTGTACATACATGTGCATACAACACACACACACACACACATGCTAGAAGGACACAAAGGCTGAGTACGTTTTGTCAAACTCTACCTACTTTATGAGTATAACTTTAGGATTTTATTTTTTAAATGTGTATTTGTGTGTGTGTGTGTGTGTGTGTGTG